>PVIY010062221.1:0-10942 GCA_004026745.1 Myrmecophaga tridactyla | reverse complement strand
TCAGTAATTCTTAATATTATCACATATCTTAGAACATTTGCATCGATTTAGAAAAAGAAATAAAAAGACATCAGAAAAAGAAATAAAACGATAATAGAGAAAAAAAGATTATACATACCATACCCCTTACCCTTTGCTTTCATTTATCACTAGCATTTCAAACTAAATTTATTTTAACATTTGTTCCCCCTATTATTTACTTTTATTCCATATGTTCTACTCTTCTGTTGATATAGTAGCTGAAAGGAGCATCAGACACAAGGTTTTCACATTCACAGAGTCTCACTGTGAAAGCTATATCATTGTTCAATCATCATCAAGAAACATGGCCTCAAATTAATTTTTAAAAACATAAACTTTAGTGTTCAATTAAGCAGGTCATTCTAGTCTCTTGCATTTTGGACAAATAGCAATTTACTACAGATGATTCTGTAAAAACTATACCAATAAGGTTTTCCTTAAGCAAATACAGAATGCTAAAGTATGTATTTCAATCAGGTCAAGTCTTAATTTATTATTAATCATAAAATTTACATGAACAGATGCTCAGTCTGTAAGGTATCAGGCTGAAACAAGTATAACAGAATGACGAACTAAACACACATTTTATTATAATATATTTATAAAAAATTGTGACTATCAATGAGCTAAATAAGGTACTAGGATAAAGTTCAAAGGATAAATTAAAATTATTATTATAGATTCCAAATAAATCTCTACCTTATATGCATACCATTACTCAAAAGAGTCCCCAAGTGTATCCGAAGTTAATTCTCATGTGTCATTACAAAAAATGTCAAATACATGTAAACTAAAAACACTATTAATTTCAAACTCTTATTTTTATCTTGGCAGTTTGAAAAAAATACAAAATTCATGTTCACAGCTATGGATAATTAAAACTGTAAAACAATGAACACATATAAGCAACCATTTCAAAAGTGTATAATACCAACATAATTTTAGTAATCTAAAATAAAATTCCTTTTCATATTTTTCAAATATTTACACCTAAAACCTTAAATTATAAACAATCTATGTAAACTTCCTTTTTTCTTTAAGCAATATTTATATCTTTATTCATCATATAAAGCGAAAAGGACTTCAATCGATTTTGCTCCCTGGATAATTAAGAAATAAATGAATTTTAAAATTAGATAAATACTAAAACAAAACTTAGTCTACAAGAAACGGATTTGAATACTTCAAATCTTCATTTTCATGAGAAAAGACCAAGTATATAGTCTACTTACCTGGGATATGTTGAATGCTTGCAATTCAACAGCAGTTTCCATCAATCCCTACACAAACACTATGATATAATAATAATTATTGCACAAGCTGCCTCTTAATGTCACAGGTTTTGGGAGCCCCTGATAAATCAGGAAGATGCTGAATACTGAAGATTTTTCTGGGAAATGATAAGATTAAAAAAGGCACTCTATTTTTTTTATTACATACGGAGTCATTATACAACTGCATTAATCATTAAAGCTACCATTTTGTAATTATAATCCTTAGTGATTATAATAATTTGAGAGAGGATGGGGCAGTTGCTTAAAATTTTCAAAGACGAAAGTAAGATTGCTTCTATGCAACATTCTAATCTTGGTTACCTTTTCCCCTGAAAAGCTGTCATTGAACCAAAAGTCCACTCCAACAAATTTATATATATTACAGAATATAAATATGCTCAATGAAAGGACAAAAAACTACATCCATTAGAATAAAACAAGTACTTTTCTCACTCTCACTTTGTTTTATTTTTTATCAAACTGAAATCCAGAGTTTATTGAATAATGTAATTTTCCCTCTTATATGACAATTTTAAATATAGTCCTCTTAAGCCATTAGTAAAATTAATTACCTTTGGAAGAGTTTCAGTTAGACAACTGCATATGAAAAATGTTTTTTAGATAATTATTTATAAGCATATAAAATTAGATACATAGAAGTATTATGAAATCAAGGTCATACAAGATGCAATGACCTAAAAAAAAAATTTCTAAATTTTAATCAACCCCAATCATACTTTCAGTGCTTTCCAAATGACTATCTAGGTTATGAGACCAAGAGATTATAGGTCTCAATATTTTGGACTGTAATACAAAATACAAAAATATTGACAATTCACATTAAACCCAATTTGAACAATAACAAAAAAAGCTAAATATGTGTATTAGTCCTTGCCCATGCCTGCCCATAATCTCTTTGTCTATATATGAATATATAGAGATATATAAATGAAAAATTCATTTATTTGTTACCTTTTTAGGACCTATACACATTTGTGGACAATTAATTGTATCTCAAAGAGGTAAACTGAAGATAAATATAATTTTATAAAGATATTGCTGTACCAGAACAAAAAGAGAAAACATTTTAGCAAATTATGGGAGTATATAGCTTTGAGAAAAATTGGTTACCATGTCACCAGAGAATAAGACTTACAGTCATTTATTACTTTATGTTGGCTAGACATCAGCTTCAGTCAGTACATGTGCTGGTTTGAAAGTATTACATACCAGAAAAGCCATGTTTTAATCTGGATTCAATTTTGGGGAGGCAGCCATTTCTTTTAATCCTGATTCAATATTGTAGATGGAAACTTTGTCTCCATGGACATGTGACATACCTGATTGTGAGTGTGACCTTTGATTACATGGAGATGTGACCCCCTCATTCCAGGTTGGGTCTTGATTAGTTTACTGGAATCCTTTAAGAGAGGAAACATTTGGGAAAGCCAGAGCCAACAGAAACTTCAGAGCATGGCTGACACAAATGCCAACACTTGAAGAACCGAAACACTGATGTTTGGAGATGCTTGGAGACCAGCAGACATCACCATGAGATGTTAAGCAAACCATAACCTGGAAAGACCCAAGGGAAGCCAAGAGATGAAAGCCATCCCTGAAGAAGCAAAGTGAGGAGCCCCCACAGGAACAGAGCTGAAAGCAGTGGAGCCCAGGAGCAAGGGACTAGCAGATGCCAGCCACATGACTTTCCAGCTGACAGAGGTGTTCCTGACCTATCGGGCTTTCTTGAGTGAAGGTTACTTCTTGTTGGTGCCTTTATTTGGACACTTTCACTTTCTTAGAACTGTAAACTTGTAACTTAACTAAATTCCCCTTTATAAAAGCCATTCTATTTCTGGTATACTGCATTCAAGCAGCTTTCAAACTAAAACAGATTTTGGTACCAGAGAAGTGGAGTGCTGCTGCAGTTTGCAAATACCAAATATGTTGGAACAGCTTTTTAAATGGATAAGGGGAAGATTCTGGAAGAGTTATAAGGGTCATGATAGAGAAGACCTAGAATGCTTTGAAGAGGTTGCTGGTAGAAATGTGAACTCTAAAGATATCTCCAAGGAGGCTACAGACAGAAATGATGAACATGTCTTTGCAAACTGGAAAAGAAGGCATTCGTTGTGGATGGAAGGCAGAATATGAGATTAATGAACTTGGATATGTAGCAGAATAAATATCCAAACTGAATGTGGAAAATGTAGTCTTGCTGCTCCTTGCAGCTTATAGTAAAATGTAAGTGGAAAGAGATAAATTGAGAACTGAGTATAAAGAAAACAAAAATTGATGGTCTGGAAAATTCTGGGCTTCCAGAAAGTAAGACCCCAGTGAACAGGGCCCCATGTGAGGATTTAAGCAACATAAAAGCAGTTATCCATTTTAGAAAAAGTCAGGATTGGAGATCAAGTTATTCAGAAAAGATTTGTGGAACATTCTATTGTCTGATAGGTATGATCCCAGTATACTGCATAGAAAACCAACAAGAGCGTTGTGTGATCTGTATAAACAAAACCACAGGCAGTCTGAACTACAAAGGACAGAAAAGGGACAAATTGAAGGAAAAATGGCTTCAGAGGCAGAACCATGGAAACAAAGGAAACCTCAGGCCAGGAGAACACACTGACCCATACATGTGGAGAGGGTAAGTTTGCCCCGAGAAGCAGAGGGTGGGCCTTCAACTTCATTGCTCAGGAAGAGTTATGCCACCTCAGGCCTCAGAGAGAGTACAGCACATAAACCCAGGACTGGGGGGGAGCTGGCTGCCACCCCATTGTTCTGGAGGGGTCGAGCATGTGCCCTGGAGATGGCAGAGATCCCAGGTGCCTCCCCGATGTATGGAGAGAATAGAACCAAAAAAAAGTGGTCCTCCCAATGAATCCTGGTGTTGCAGCACACCCCAGCATTTGGAGAGAGAGTAAGGCCACTGTGTGTAGGCCCATGGAAGGGGTGGGACTGCCGCTTTCTAAAGTCCACAGAATAATGACTCTCAGACTTTGAAATCTAATGGAGTTTGCTCTGCAGGTTTTCAGAGCTGTTCAGTTCTGGTATCCCCTGTTTACCTTTCAATTTCTCCCTATGGCAATGGAAATATGTATCCTATGACCGTCCCTCCTTTGTATATTGGCAGCAGATAACCTGTTCTGAGTTTCACAGATCCAGACCTAGAGGAGAATTTTTTATCTTAAGACAGACCATGCCCATAACAGACTTTGATGAGATTTGGTACTGGTTTTGACTCTGTATTGTTTTTTGTATTGCTACTGAAATGGTTTAAGGCTTTTTTGTGATATTGTGATGGAGTGAATGTATTTTGTATATGGAAAAAACATGTTTTTGGGGGTCCAGAGAGTGTACTGTGTCAGTTTGAAAGTATTAGGTACTCCAGAAAAGCCATATTCTAATCCTGATTCAATCTTGTGGAGGTAGCCATTTCTTTTAATCCCGATTCAGAATTGTAGCTGGAAACTTTCATTTGGGTTCTCTCCAAGGACACATGACACACCTGACTGTGGGTGTGACCTTTGATTACATGGAAATGTGATTATGCCTTTTCCAGGTGGGTCTTGATTAGTTTATTGGAATCCTTTAAAAGAGGAAACACTTGGGAGAGAGCCAGAAATGGCAGAGCCAACAGAAACTTCAGAGCACAGCTGACACAAATGCCAACACTTGGAGAACAGAAACACTGATGTTTGGAGATGATGCTTGGTGACCAGCAGACGTCACCATGAGACATTAAGTAAACCAGAACCTGGAGAGAACCAATGGAAGCCAGCCCTGAAGAAGCAAAGTGAGGAATCCCCACAGGAACAGAAGCTGAAAGCAACGGAGCCCAGGAGCAAGGGACCAACAGATGCCAGCCATGTGACTTTCCAGGTGACAGAGGTGTGTTCCTGACCCATGACCTTCCTTGAATTTAGGTATCTCTCCTTGGATGCCTTAGTTTGGACATTTTTATAGGCTTAGAACTGTAAACTTGTAACTTATTAAATTCCCTTTTTTTAAAAGCCATTCTAGTTTTGGTATATTGCATTCTGGAAGCTTGCAAACTAAAACAGTACATACACATAATAATTTAAAAACTCAATAGTGAAGTACAAAATATGTGGTCCTTGCTACTGAGCATTGTTCATTAGTTAATAAAGGAAGGAATGAGGACTCTCCTTTTTTAAACTTTCTATGAATCATTAAAAGTTCAAACAGCTTTCTCTTTTAAATTGCTAAATCAAGCAAAACTTTATCCTCCAGATTAGAAGAGCACTATATAAAAACTCTACAACAGCATGACATTAAATCAGTTCTTTCAACTGCAGCACTTTAAAAAAAATCGGTTTCAAACATTTTTCAGCAGATATAAATCCCAATGCAAAAGGATTAAAAATGCCTAAAAAGGGTCCTTGGAGAATAGGAATTTAGAATACTTCATAGGAAAATGTATTAAAATGACTCCGTCCTCTCCCTCAAAAGTTATCACCATTCTGTGGAAAAAAATAAATGTCTATGCAATTCAATAAGGTTATGGAATGATATGGGAAGAATAAACTAATTATTAATTAAAAATAAGTATTATTAAATAAATAAATAAATAAATAAATAGGACCAGGGAAAATTTTTGGAAGTTGAAGGAAATCTGTACTGCACCTTGAAGGGTAGATAAATCTTAAGCCAATGGAGGAAAGATATTCCAGTCACGGGAAACAGCTCAAGGAAAAACAAGGAGGTGGGAATGAACAGAATGTGTCCCAGGACAGTGCACCGGGTTAGGAGTACTAAAAGAAGTCTGAGAATGGAGAGCAGTACCAAATTGTGAGGGGCTCTGATCATGTGTCTGAAGCACATATCTGACCTTATATTTACATAGAGGGGAGAACTGCAGCTTTTTTTTCAACAAAAGAATAGCAAAGTTGGATCTGTGTTAGGAAGTAAACCAGCAGCAATGTATAGGGCAGGAAGGGGAGACAGAAATAAATTGAAAGATACTGCAAAGAAATCCGAAAACAACTATTGATAGGAAGCTTTCTCTTGTCATCTCACAACACCAAACACTAAACTTTTTTTTTTTTTATTTCTTGCCTGGGAAGAAGAATAAATACACGAGCTATGAAGCAATGAAGAAACTGTGTTAAAAAAAAAAAAGGACTTTAATATATTTCTGCTCCATAGTAAAGAATATATCATATGCATGTAAATATCTCAGGAAACATTTATTCTTACATTCATTTTTTTTTTCTACATGGGCAGGCATTGGGAATCGAACCTGGGTCCTCTGGCATGGCAGGCGAGCATTCTTGCCTGCTGAGCCACCGTGGCCTGCCCAAGAAACATTTATTCTTAATTCATAAGTGTTTTCATAAAAATTATTTACAAAGGATATTGAAAATGTTGTGCAATTTATAAGATAATAAAAGCAAGATGGTAGTACCAAGTGAAAGACTAAATTATTTCTGTACAATTCACAATACAACACCAGATCCACTGGCATCTTATAAACAGAATTTTGTCCCCACAAGTAGAATTCAGAGCAATGACGATTTAAATAGAGAAGCAATACAGTATGTGCTTTGGGATCAGGTCACGGTTTGAGTTCCAGCGAAATAACTTATTAGTTACATGATGCTAAGCTAGTTACTTAAACTCAGAATAGGTTTGAGCATAATACTTATCCAAGATATCTGTTGTAGTGACCTGAGATTTGATTTATAAAGCCCCTAATCCAGTGCCTGCCTCTGATACTTAAAAAAAAGTCCTCCATGAAACAGGGATTATTATAACTGTTATAATAACAGCTGCTGTCATTATTATAAAATAAAACAGGAGTTTAAATCTGTTAGGTTTTCAATTTTAAAATTCCACAGAGCTAATTATCAAAATTTTATCTTTCAGATAAATCTCAGAAATACTCTATGCTAAGAACAAGGCCATTTCTTAAACTATTACATCCTATCATTGCTGGCTTGGTACTAATCGCCTAAATCTCAGATTTATATTAAAATGTAATATTTGTAACAATGCATATCTGAGTTAATAAAAGAAGACAACTAAACCACTATCTAGCCAAGGAAGGTTTGAGAGAAATGTCTCCACAACAATAGCACACACATTTTTACTCTGTAACCAGTCCTTATAATTAGCAGCCTGGGTAAGAACTTGCCACAATCAAGGTCCATGGTCAGGTGTGAAAAAGAGCAGGTATGAAACTGCCCCTCTTCCCCCCAGCCTCCAACTCCCTTCCACACAGTCACGTCAATCAACAGCGACCTTCCTTCCTTTTGTTGCATAACTGCTTGTAGACCATCAACCAAAGTTACTTCTCAACAGGGAGAACCCAAGCAAAAGTAGCCTTTATCAGAGGTAACTACACAGATGCTTATCAGGCCGGAAATCCTTGGTGCACTCTTAAACTGGCAGCTTGAAAGTTCACCTGAGTCGGTGTGTTCACTTCCCACAAACCACGAAGGACTCCGATACGCGCACGCCAGAAAGGGAAGCCAAGAACCCACCTCGTCTATTTCTACGGAAAGATTAAATTACGCATTAAGGCAAATAAAATTTCCATCCTTACTCGTTTGCTTTAGTGGAGCTCAAATGATACTTGTTAGAAATTGTCTAACTGGTTACCATTAAAACACAATGGAATTAAATATTGTCCACTTTTTCTTATTTGAAGATATTCTATAGGTTTTTACGAAAAGGCTTTCTTAAGATTTTATACTTCCTAAGACTTTTTGAAGCAACTACTAATTTCTACAGTAAGTCGACAGGGTGGTGCCACGAAGTTCACGAAATATGACAAACTCGGGTATCTGGTCGCGATAACAAACGCATGGACTAAAAACGAATGCAAGCTGCTTAATTCCACAGGGATCCGGACTGTTACTCTGTTACACAGAATATGGGAGACGTCACTGTATTCTCATATAGTTTTTATATTTGAAAAAGCTATTAGGGGACTGAACAAAAGCTATTCGGGGACGAAAGTCTTAAGTGTTAATCTCTTTCTAAAATCTCCAACACGAAAGCAGCGGAGTCTCCTCACACCGGGTTTCTGGCTTCTGGAGCCGGGTCTGGACCCAAACCCCCAGCCGCACGCCGTCAACGCCGCGTCCCCGCAGCGCCCGCGGGTCCCGGGAACTCCCGGCCGCCGCCGACCACTCCGGCCTCCTCCCGCACGAACAAAGGACGCCGCCCCCAGACCCCCGGCCAGAGAACCCGCCACGCACACAGACACAGACAGACAGACAGACAGACACACACACACACACACACACACCCCTCCCTGGCACCTCCCTCCGCGAGGCGCCCTCAAACGCCCCCTCAGCCCCTGAGCTCGGCGGCAGGACTCACCTCACGCGGGCCAACGGGTCCTGGGTGCTCGGGGAAGCTGCGGCAGCGGCCGCCTCAGGCGGCGGGCGGTCGTTCCCTCCCGCAGGCGGGCCTGAGCGCGGACGCCTGGCCAGGCAGGGGCACCGCGGGAGGCCAGCGCGCGCCCCCCGCCCCCGCCCCCGCCCTCGGCGTGTCACGTGGGCCAGAGTTCCCGAGGCGCAACCCCGCTCCCCCGCGCCCCACCGCCACCGAGCAGCGTCTCTCCTTCTCCGCGCCTGCGCCGCCGCTCTCGTTGCTCCCATTCAAACCGACTCCGCCCCGCGTCTTTCGGACCGACCAATGGCCGGCGGCGGGGGCGGGGCGTTCCTCCGCCCACTGCCTTCTCCCCGCCCGGCTTGGGACCCTCGGGTCAGGCTGAGGGGCCGTGAAGGATTTGTTCCTCCGCTGCTGCGGGCCTCGAACTCAAGCAATTTCTAAGGCCTGTTTCACACAGAAACGACCAGCAAATACATGTCCCGAAAGAGTTCTTTAAACAATGTCTGCCTAGAGCCCCTTTAAAGGATGGGATCCCCAAATAAGTACCTCCTGTCCTTGGACCCGTCCAAGAGAATGAGTATCCCAAACCGCATATGCTGGATGCTTAAGAAAAAGAGGACTCTATGAAAGGAACATAGGAACCCGTGTGAAAGTCTGAACAAAGAAGCCTCAGTTCTTGAGGTGTGTCAGAATTCTGGCGTTTCCAGCTGTTAAAAAGCAAACATAGGTTGGCTGCAGAATCTTGTTTCCCAGGAAAATTTGGTGTCAGTATCACTCAGTTTCAGGCAGCTACATTTCAACTACACTAGGAAGAATACATTTTATTTCCATTTACTCCCCCTCCACATCAAGCTAACCAACAAATGAGTTTCCATTTGTTCGCCCTGTACACTTTGCTTGAGCTAAAGAATCTAATAAATTCAATTATGTTTTCAAATTAGATATTTCTCCACGTTTGTACAGGCTTAAGAACATGTTAAAGAAAACCACAGTTTCAGAATCTCTCTGAATGAGGACGATAACCAGTGACCCGAGAAGCATTTTTCCATCTTGTTGGAAAGATGTTAAAGCAAATTGGTGAAAGTATCAGCTTTTCATCAAGCTAGGCTGGGTTTGAGTTCCCTCTGCCACTTACTGGCGGGTTGATCTTAAAGGAGCTACCTATCCTCTTTAGTCTTAATTTTCTCAACTGTAAAACAAAGATAATAAATCCTCTTCTAAGAAGGGTTGTTGTGATGCCTCAGTGAGCTAAGTTTGTTAAGTGGTTAATATGGTGCCTGACACATAGAAACTGCTCAATGAATGGCACCTATTAACATCATTTTCATCAACAACCACCTTTAATGTCAGGTTCTTATAAACAACAACTGAATTAACTGGCTGTGCTATTTTAGAGGGAGGTATTTTTTTTTAAGTTTTTTTTTAAACATAACAACATACAAACATGAACATTCTTACCATATGATCATTCCATTATTGGTATATAATCAATAACACAATATCATCACATAGTTGCATATTCATCACCATAATCCTTTCTTAGAAGATTTGCATCAATTCAGAAAAAGAGATAAAAAGAAAAAGAAAAAAACTCATACATATCTTACCCCTTACCCCTCCCTCTCACTGACTACTAGTATTTCCATGTACCCAATATATTTTAGCCTTTGTTTCTATTTTTTTCTATGCCCTTTATCACTCCCTTTCATTGACCACTAGTATTTCAATCTACTAAATTTATTTTAACATTTGTTCCCCCTATTACTTATTTTTAATCCATGTGTTTTACTCATCAGTCCATACCGTAGATAAAAACAGCATCAGAGACAAGGTTTTCACAGTCCCACAGTCACATTGCGGCAGCTGTATCATTATACAATCATCTTCAAGAAACATGGCTACTGGAACACAGCGCTACATTTTCAGGCAGTTCCCTCCAGCCTCTCCATTACATCTTGGATAACAAGGTGATATCTACTTAATGCATAAGAATAACCTCCAGGATAACCTCTGGACTCTGTTTGGAATCTCTCAGCCATTGACACTTTATTTTGTCTCATTTCTCTCTTCCCTTTTGGTTGAGAAGGTTTTCTCAATCCCTTGATGCTGGGTCTCAGCTCATTCTAGAGTTTTTCTCAATCCCTTGATGCTGAATCTCAGCTCATTCTGGGATTTCTGTCCCACGCTGCCAGGAAGATCCACACCCCTGGGAGTCATGTCCCACGTAGACAGGGGGAGGGTGGTGAGTTTGCTTGCTGTGTTGGCTGGAGAGAGAGGCC
>PVIY010062220.1:0-10943 GCA_004026745.1 Myrmecophaga tridactyla | reverse complement strand
CCACCTAGGGAACTTTTGAACCTACTAGTGCCCACGCTGTACCCAGGCCTATAAGAGCAGAATCTCCAGGGGTGGGACTTACACATTAGTATTTTTTAAGGTTTCTGAGTTGATTCCAGTGCAAAGTTAAGAACCTCAACCCATTGGCTTTTTCCTTCTCCTCTGCCTGAAGTCACTGTTGTTTCTGATGCGAATTTGTCAAATCTGTATCTGTGAAAGTGTGGTTGAGAGGCACTGCTTTAGGTGGTGATTCCCAAACCTAGCTAGGGAGAGATTTCCGATCCCATATGGATCTAGTCAATCAGAATTTTCAGGTGCAAGGTCAATGAATGCGTGTTTTCTGAATGTCCAATATAACAAGTCCTTGGACCATCATTTGGGAACCACATCTGTAGGTGATGAAATGGTAACCTTATTTATAAGGTTGGCCTTTGTTTGTTTTTTTATCTTGTCCTTAATTTATTCATTTATTTTGTTCATCTGTTCATTCATGGAACATTCTTTGGATGCCTCTGTGTCAGGTACCTGTATACATACAGGATATACAGAGAAGAATAGGATATCATCCCGAAATTCTAAGAGCTTCTTACTGCCTATTAAAGGAAGATAGATCTGTAAATAAATAAATACATGGAATTACTAAAAATTCTATCATAGAAGCCAGAAGCGTGGGAATCACTCTTGAGTTCTTCTGTTCTGTTAATCACCAGGAGCTTTAATTTTTCTGCCTGAGTACACCTCTGAGCCGCCGGCTTCCTTCATCCCCACTGTCCTCAAGCAGTCCAGGCTGGGCTCTCCTCTTGGACGGCTGGGCTCCCCACACCCCCTTTCTCCCTACGTGGCCATGTAAGAGGTTTGTGATGGGGCCGCCCCCCAGGAACCCTATGTCCCTCTTCACAGTTTTTCTGTAAATTTAAAACTATTCTAAAAATAAGTTTAAAAAAAGAAAAAAATTTAAGAAAAAGGCAAAACTTACCATATAAATCTCTTAAAATCCTTCAGTAACTTCTTTTGCCACTAACAAGGGGACCCCACTTCTCCCAGGGCCTGCTGGACCCCCCGGCACTCACCCCCCCTCCCCAGGCCGCTTCCTGTGGCAGGAGCAAGCTGCCCTCCCTCCCTCCACCTGGCCCACTCCTCCCTGCAGAGTTCTGCTCCCTGCCTCCTTCTTGGAAGGCCCTTCTCACTCCGACCTGCTGCGTCGTTTGAGGGGTGCTTGTCAAGTGAAATCACACTTGAGTTTTGTGGTATTTTTTCTTTCCCCGTCAGTCTCTTGCACCAAACTCTGCGCTACGGGAGAGCAGAGGCCACGTCTTCCCGTGCTTAGCCCTGTGCCTGGTTCACAGGCTCACGGATCGCTGAATAAATGAGTAATTAAATGAAGAGAAAAGAAGCTCTTGTGAAATGTTTTGCTCATGCCTCTCTAGGCTACAAGACCCAAGTGATACAAACAGAGGGTATTATAATAGTACAATTACAAAATGATAAGGCACAGGTCAAATTTATGTGCATATAAGGTACTGAAAAATGGTCATCTCTTTCTTGTAGTTAGGAAATACCCACGGAGAGTTAATGAATAACTTCCTAAGTCTAGCACAGGAAAGGAAAAAGAATGTTTAAAAATACTTTAAACCTTCTGCTGAATTCATCCTTTGGTTAAATTTCAGAAGTGTCAGTATAGAGGTTTCAAATTACATTTTAGTCAAGTAAAAGTAATCTCTGCTTAATTTTTGAAGTAGTTTTGATGATTTATTGAATGCATTGCTACATACTTGCTTTGTTAAAGAATTGTGGAGTCAGAAAGCAAAAGAGCAGCTCAACCAAGACATTGTATTATAATCGTTTTTTTCTATCTCCATCTCCAATTTAAATGAAAAATGTTCCAACAGTTCTGCAATATTTTTAATCACTGGAGGCCTGTCCAGTGTATTTATTTCCTATGACAGAGTTTAATAGTCAGTGATTTCATCGGCAAAGAGACAAAAAGGCACCAAGGAGTATATATGCTAGACCAAGACAAACATTTCACTGAAAAACATTGTGCCTTATTTGACCACTTATTGTTGTATGTAGCCTGGCTTCTCTCCTTAAGCAGCAGCCTACTTTACTCTTGTGATTGGTGCTTGGAGGTCCTTCCACCAAGAAGACTGCTGGAGACCTCACCTGCTCCCTTAACTGCAAAACTGAGAAATCCAGGAGAAATGCCTGCTTTCTTCCAAACAGCTCACCCCTCCCTGGTGGGACTTGCCGGAAGTTCTAGACGTACATGCGTCAGACAGCTGGCAGTGATTGCCACTGGAGAGTGGGAACAAGAAAGAAATGTATATATTTCTCTGTGATTTCATAAGCCATTAGTGACTTAAAAATAATAATTATGGTAGATAGACCTATTGCTGAGCTTTCAGGTCTCTCGATTTCCTTAGCTTGTCTTTAACTTGATATTTTTAGTTTACTAAAAATTCCTTTTTAATTATAAATATTAATATCCATTTTTTTCCCTGATTTTCCTGGTCCCTGATTCCCTTGAGGTTAGGAAAATCAAAGCTTTGTTCCCCACGCTTAGCAAATCCTCTTGAGGCAGAGCTGGCTTCCATGTTGCACCTGCCACCCCAGCTCCAGCATCCACTTGGTAATGACCTTTGTCTCCCGGCTTTCTCGCAGCTCACCGGGGCTTGAGGACGCTGCTGTGCTTGGCGGATGGTTTTCACATTCTTTCAGGATTGCTAAGGGCTTGCAGTCACGGCCTTGGTCTGCCCTCGCAGGCGGCCACACCGCTGGGAGTGGAGCCCCCATGGTTTTGTGGTATTGGTACCACAACAGCAGCCACTGGGCAGATCATGTAATTTTGGGGGCTGTGCATGGTGGCCTGGCCAGGGGGGCTTTTATGCCATTCATGAGATGAGCTCTCCCCCGACCCAAGGATATCCTTAGTGTGCAGTTTAGTTTGATGAATGTTTTGCATAAAGCAGATAAACAGTCCACGGTTTTCCTGGTTTCCCATGGCTTTCCTCCTGTGGCGTGGGACGGCCAGGAGGCATGTCACAGCAGAGCTGGACTCCTTTTGGGACAGTCTCAGCCCCCCTGCCTGGCTGACGTCCCCCGCTGCCATCAGGCTGCAGGCGCACGGCTCACCCCCTGTTCTCAGGGCCCTGCTGCCCTGTCCCCACTGTGGCTCAGCCCTTAACTGGCCCAAGAGATAGCAATCCGAGCCAACACTGCATTCCAGAAACTTGTCCAGGGGGCCATAAAATCCCCGCTGCTGTTCATTACCTTTACAAAGTTTTACCGAAAGAAGCCAGTTATCTGTCCCCCCCGACCCTGCACTGTACAGAAGTAAAATGTAAAACCCCTGTGGTCGGGGTCCCTGGGTGGCCGCCTGCTGCTCTCCCGGTAGAGTGGACACAGCAGCCCGCGGAACGGCGCCCCCACGTCCGCCTGGACACGTGGAGGGCGCCCACCTCCCGCCAGCAAGGGCTGCTTCTCCACGCACCCGAGCTCTCCGCGAGCATTCAGCCATGGACTCTGTGAGCTCAGGGTCTGCCTGTGTCTCCCTCTTTCTTTTGGCCGCTAGGAAGCTTAGCCCACTGTGGGGTCCCCCTGTGTCTAGCACACATCACGCAATACGTTTTTGTTTTGCACTTCATTGCAGGTTCCAACTTGCTTTCCTACCCTTATTTTCCATATTTGTTTTTTGCCATATTAAATACATATTTTTAAACCATTTTGAGTAATTTTGGGGATATAGTTGGTATCTACAAAATCATTTGTTGTTTCAAATAATGCAAATTGGTGAATAGCAATGTTTTGGAAACTAAGTCACACAACTCCACATTAACTTGTACTTAAACAAACATTATCAAGGTCAAGAAAATTACATTTCAGTGCAATACATTGTCTCTAGACCCAAAGCAACAAATATGCAAAGACAGTGGAGAATGTTATGATATCTGAGGAAGACCACAGCCTGTTCCTTCTCTTTTTTAAAAGACAGATTTTCAAAAGTAAAATCACTGTCCCTAAATATTCCATAGACGTCAGTAATCTGAGGAAAGAGCCATTTATTCATTGTCTCTGGTACCCACACTGCTGCTTAACCATAGCAACAATCCTTTTCAGAACTTAATAGGGCCAACTCTGTATTTATTAGGGAAATAATACCACCAGGTTAAACAAACTGTGACTGTTGGTTCTGTGTATTTACTCTCTTTCAAAGGGCTCTGCTAACCCTTCAGTGTTCCCTGTTGTAGATCGTTAAAGAGGCTGAATTAGGGTATTACTGTAGGGTTCAAAATATGTCATTTTTATGGGGTGTTTGGAGTCACAAAAAGATGATGAGCAAATAAAGCTTTAGAAATAAAGTACAGTTTTGTGTGTTGGAAATAGGACCAAATTCTTCTCTATAGAGGGAAAATCAGAGATATATTATGGTAAATGTTATCACTCCCTGCCTTTAGAGGGTAAATAGAGTCCTTAATATTGGCCCAGGAAAACATATTTCTGTTTTTCATGCCTCTTAGAAATTATATTGACATGAAAACCATAAGAAAGGCTGTGCCTCAAAAAAAGATAGATTTAGAATTACAGAGATTTTCATAAGAGAACAGATTCTTTTCAAAGAATTTGAATGCTGTTGAAATGTAAATTAAACCTAAGATCTTTTTCATGCCAGTCATTGAGAAATGAAGTAGTAGTTAAAATCACAAAATGTTAGAGTTCATCTAATCGGATGTCTTTATTTGATAGCTGTGATTGCTTTTGAAAATTGCCACAAAAGCCTACAATGTCTCTCATTTCAAATGTCTTAGGGCAATATTTTTTTTTAAAGTAACTAAAACTTGTTAAGGTTTGATCCCACTGAGTGTACTCCTGGGGATACAATCATCTTGTACAAGGATAGCTTGATTAATAATTCCATTTTGTTTTGTATTATTATTATTTTTACATAAGATATAATACATTTTTTTTCTTTTCTGAGATGTTCTGTGTGGATCAGTATAAGGCTCTGCATTTATGAATTGATTGAGCCTGCTTTTATAAAATCTTTGTTACAACAAATAGCATTTTTTTCTTATTATAAGTTATTTTGGTGGTTTTAGCACTTAAATTATTTGTTTTTGTTTATATTTACAGATTCTGGAACTTTTCCCGTCCAGATCCTCTTCTTGAGACAGTGGAGCACCACACCGAGTTTACCTGTGGTTTAGATTTAAGCCTGCACAGCCCTGCACAGGTAACGGATGGCCTCTCCCACCTGGCACGGCCCAGGTCGCACCGCGTGGCACCGCGTGTAGCTTTTATGGGGAGGAAAGTTTATCTTGTCCCCCTTTGCCAGACATGTGAGCATCTGAGCATCTGAAATGCTGGTGAAGAGGAGCTACCCAGAGACAGGGCGTGTCTCTGCCCTCCTGGGCGTTTGGCTCTTGCGGGAGGAAAAGGCGCTCCCGGGCTCTCGCGCTCACCGTGTGGCCGCCCTGTAGGGAGAGGCGACAGGGGAGCAGGTGTGGGAGGACCGTGCCTGAGTCGGCAGTTCAGCACCTGTGGCCCTAGACTGGCAGCAGGGAGCAGTTGAGGCCGGGCCGGACTTTTCCAAGAGGCGCCAGCGAAGAACAGAGCAGAGCAGAGGCCTGCTGTTTTAATTATGATTTCTTTCCATTTTAGGAATTTAAGACATAATTCTGAGTTTAGAATATTCTCATTAGATATTAGAATGGTCCCATTAAAATAATTATTTAAAAATAGCTACACGGTTGTGAGAAAATCCCTGAAACAATGATGTGTTTTCACAACCTGGAAGTCCATGTGGCTGAGCCCAGGCGTAACCTCTGTCCTTGCCACCATGACGGCTTTGTTCACGAGCCCATTGGGCAATGACGGGAGTTGCTGGGGAAGAGGCTGACTGGTTTCCACAGAACGGGTCATCGTATCCACTTGTTATTAAAACCTTCCTCTCCTGAAGTCACCCTCTGGGGCGCATTCACGTGGGACACAGATATCTTCATGTTTTTAGCCCACTCAGAAAGGTCTCTACCTCTTCCCCAGACCTCTTTGTCACCAATCATCTTTATCTAGCAGCATCTCTAACGTAAATATTATGTGCTTCAATGAACACACTCCTTTGCTGAGAAATACTTTTATCATAGATGATTTTTAATAAACATAACCTTTCCTGGTTTCTGTCCCACTTAAAAGAAAAGTCACCAAGTATCCATGGAAGCATGGCAGTACCAAAAAAAGGTACCTAAGTAAATATTTTCATCCTTCTGCCTTTCTGTTACCCACACTCTGTGAGTCCCAGCCCAGGGCCTGTGATGGCCCAGGCCCTCCCCACTTCCTCTGCCGTGGCAGTACCCCGTCCATGTCGGAGGAGTGGCAGAGCTGTAAATCCCCTGCCTGTAGACCCACCTTATTAGAGAGATTTATTAGAAGGAACTAATCAGAGATTGTTTTCAAGGCCCTATATATTTTTTTTTTTTGTACCCTGGTGACTGCCAGCTGTTTCTTCTATTAATCTATCAGTTGAATAACCAAAATTCTGTTTGTAGTAAGGAATTTGTTGCTATTGAGAACAAATAGGAGTGGAGAAGCAGAGGTCTGTGGCCTCTAAGCAGCAGGTCCAGTGTGTAATGCACAGTTGACGGTGCTTGAAGTCTCAGCTGAGCTCATTCATAGTGGAACAGGTTCTCGGGGTTGGAAGGCTACATTGAAATAAGAGCACTGTTCCTCTCTCCCTTGTGTTCATTTATACTTTCCGTGAATATTTTTCTAAGCCAGACATTATGCTAGGTTCTGGAACTTCAGTGGGGAGCAGAAAGGAACAAGGCCTCTGCCTTCATAAAGCATTGAGTCCAGTGTTATAGCAGATCATCTCACGAATGAATGAAATGGAGAGCTGAGAGGAGTTCTGTGAAGGTGAATATTGTGCCTTGAGAGTTCGTTCATAAGTAGAGTAGGTAGTGGACAGATTTAAGAGATTAGTGAATGATTTTGAGAGGAAGTGAGGCTCATCTGAAATCTGATGAATGGGGAGGAACTAACCTTATGAAGAGGCAAAAGAAAAACCATAAACAGGCAAAGATAACTGTCTCAGACCTTGTCACAGAAAAATCATAAACAGGCAGCGATAACTCTATGGCCCAACCTTGTCGTGGGAGGGATCATGGCTAGTATTGAGACTAGAAAAGGTTACTTCTTATTTATGGTATGGTATTGAATATTAGAATTTTAAAAATATGTATTTATTTACTTGTCATATTTCTAAAAATTTAGTGTTGAGATTACTAACTAAATGTTTGTGTTTGTCCCTGTTCTTCACTATTGGTCAATTATTCTTTTTATAATTTTTTGCTGTGTCTTTTGGTCATATAAATGAAGTATTGTAGGGGCTTTATTTTTTAATGCGTACTTGATTACTTAATGCATTTTTAATCTTTTAAAAGTATTATTCCAGAATCACTGTTTCTCAGTTTTCCTTAATGCTCTTTTGACATCCATTGATTCATTCTTTCATTCTGTGAATGTTAATTGTGTCTCTATAGGAGCTGAATGGGACCAGTAATCACAGTGTAGTGTGATAAATGCTAGAATAGAGGGAAGCAAAGGATGCTTTGGGAAAATATGCAGTCATGTATTTAATAAATAGGTATTAAGTGCTGGGCATTGTTCTGAGCACTAGGGAAAAAGCAGGTTGGGGCTACTACATATTATAGGAAAAATAAAAAATAAACAAGTAAACATATAATTTCATATATAGTAAGTGCTGTTCAGAATTGGGGCGATTTGATAGAGAATGCTGGGAGAGGTACGTTTGTTTGAAGGGTGAAGCCTCTCAGAGAAAGAGAAATTTGAGCTGAGGACTGAATAATGAAATAAAGCCAGCCAGCCGAGCATCTCAGGCAGGACTTTTTTCACAGAGGAAACAGCAAATGCCAAGTCCTCGAGATGGTAAGGACTTGAGGTGGTGTGAATAAGAGGCAGGAAGAAGGTAGAGCGTGGCAGGGCCTAGAGACTGAGGGGAGACTGGTAGGAATGAGCAGAGCCAGGCAGGGCCAAACTGTGTTGGAGCTGTGCTTGGCTTTCTCTGAACCTGCAGTGTAAAACCATCGGAGGGCTAATGGCAGAACAGTGATATACTCCAGTTTGCTTTTTTAAAAGATGGCTCTGATTGCTGTGGGGAATGGACTTATAGTGAGAGCGGAAGCTGGGGGGTCAGTTTGAAGTCTCTTGAGGAAATAATCCTGAAAGGATGAAGGTGCCTTCAAGTCGAGTGTTCAAGATGGAGAGGAGGAAAGATGAGGATATATTAGATTGAACCATACGAAATTGCTGAGCATTTCATATGGTTCCAAGTAATATTTTGGAGAAAATGAAAGCAGGATTTGCTGACGGACTAGAAACAGGCCATGAGAGAAACAGAAGAATCAGTGAGTTCTCCTAGGATTCGAACCTAGGCAATCAGGTGGAAATGGTTTAATTTGCTGAAATGATGGAAGAGGAGGTTTGGGACAGGGAAAATCAGTGAGTTTGTTTACAGTGTCTCCTGTTCAGCATTCACATGGGAAAGTGAGGTAGGCAGTCAGAGAAATCTTCTCCACCTCAAGACAGAGTTTAAGGGTAGAAATTGGAAGTTTTCAGGATATAAATTATGTGAATGGTTTAGGGGCAGGGTGAAATCAGTTAGAGAGAATGCGTTTATGAAAGAATGTTGTGGAATTGAGCCTCCTGGCACTCTTAACACCTGGAATTCTGAAAGAGGAGAATTCCAGCAAAGGGATTGAGAAGGAATGGCCAATGGGTTAGAAGGAAAACTAGGAAAGTTTGGTGTATTAGAAGTCCAAAAAAAAAAAAGAAAAAGAAAAAGGAAAAACTGGTTCAAAAAGAAAACACTCACATAATGCTGAGAGGAATATGAAATGTTACAGCCACTATGGAAGACAATTTGACAGTTTCTTTATAGGTAAACATAAATTTACTGTATGACCTGGAATTTGCATCTTTAGGTATCTATCCAAATAAATGAAATTATATGATCCCAACAGAGATTTCTACATGAATGCTCATGGCTAGAAAGTGGAGACAATCCAAGTGTCCATCAGCTGGTGGATGGATAAACAAAGTGGCATATCCCTGCAGTGGAATACAATTCAGCAATAAAAAAGGAGCAAATTTCCAATATATGCTACAATGTGGGTGAACCTTAAGAGCATTATGCTAAGTAAAAGAAACTAGATGTAAAAGACCACACGTTGTATGGTTCCATTTGTATAAAATGCTCAGAAAAGGTGACTCTATAGATAAAGGAAGGATCTTAGTGGTTCCCTGGGACTAGAGGTAGTAATGCGGGGTGGCTGCAAATGGGCACAAAGAATCTTTTGGGGGTGATGGAAATACTCTAAAATTGTCATGGTGGTTGCACAACCCTGTAAGTTTACTAAAAATTATTTAATTGGACAGGCAAAATGAGTGAATTTTTATGGTATTTAAATTTTATCTCAATAAAGCTGTTTTTAAAAGTAAGATAGGAATGAATAGGAGTTCTGCTTTTGCTTTAAATGTGAAAAACTGGAAAAATCACTATTCCTGCCCTAAAAATAAATAAAAGCTAGATGAACTACAAAATCACAACTTTTCTTGAACCTATCAGAGAGCTGATATTACAGAGCAAACAAGTAGTTTGGAATCCAAAGAGGTACAGACCTCTTTGTCCAAGGAGAGAAGGATGCTTGAACTGCTTCACCTCTGGCAGATCACAGGAGAAACATGCAGCTGCTGTACAAGGGGACCTAGTGAAAAAGGTGGGCCACATGCCTAAACAGATGAGGAATTTCTGCAGAGAGATGAAGATGTCAGTGTCAAAAGGAGATGATAGAAACAAAAATACAGTATCCAAATGATGAATTCCTTCAATAAAGTCATCAGTAAATCCAGCAGGGAACTTGGAGACAAGTCAGTAGAAGTTGCTCAAGCTAAAAGCACAAGGAGAAAAGAAAATTGGGAAGGAGAGAGGACAGAACAGAGCACCTGGGAAATGGTGTAATAATACCAAATGTTCTTAAGTATGCTTGCTTAATTGGGATCCTGGAAGAGAAAAGAGAGAGAAGGGGAGAGAGAAATACATGAAAATAATTTTCCAAAAATAATGAAAGCTGTCTAACTACACATCCAGGAAGCTCAGAGTAAAAAAGCAAATAAAACAAAATATTGAGGCATATTATATTCAAATTGCTAAACACCAAAAGTAAAGAGAAAATCTTGAAGGCAGACAGAGGAAAAAGGGTCACATATCCAGAGGGTAAAAGATAATAATTACAGCAGACTTCTTGTCAGAAGCTATGCAGGCCAGATGACAATTGAGTGTCTTCTTTAAAGTACTGAAATTAAAAAACTGTGAACCTCGAATTCTGTACCCATTGATAGTATCTTTTGAAAGTAAAGAGGAAGTATTATTTCAGACAAATAAAATCTGAAAGAATTCATTGCCAGCAGACTTTTTCTTTTTTTTACAAAAAAATGTCTTAAAAAAAAGAAAAAAGAAAGTGCTTCTGGCAGAAGGATAAAGGATATCATATCACAGGATATCACAGAAGGATATTGTTCTAGTTTGCTAGCTGCTGGAATGCAATATACCAGAAGTGGAATGGCTTTTAAAAAGGGGAATTTAATGAGTTGCTAGTTTACAGTTCTAAAGCCAAGAAAATGTCCCAATTAAAACAAGTCTATAGAAATGTCCAGTCACAGACAGACATCCAGGGAAAGATACCTTGAGTCAAGAAGGCCGATGAAGTTCAGGATTTCTCTCTCAAGTGAGAAGGCACATGGCGAACACAGTCAGGGCTTCTCTCTCGGCTGGAAGGGCACATGGTGAACACGGCGTCATCTGCTAGCTTTCTCTCCTGGCTTCCTGTTTCATGAAGCTCCCCGGGAGGCGTCTTCCTTCTTCATCTCCA
>PVIY010062219.1:0-10943 GCA_004026745.1 Myrmecophaga tridactyla | reverse complement strand
ATTTCAAAAGATATTCAAGAATATTTCTATCAACTTCTATGTTTTAAACAAAATTCTATACCAAAACATTTTTCCATTTGGATTTTTTCTTACAACACACTTCATGTGTGTTAACAATGCAATTACTCTTAAAGAATTGTAAACAGGTAAACAGGTACTAGACATAACATCTACTATATTTTTGTAACTACTTATAAATTCCAAGTTTTAAAGAAATTTACAGAAAATGTAACTATTTGTATTTGGTTAAATATTTTTTCAAAGTCTTACAGCATGTACCCACAATTAGGTATGTGAAATAAAGGTCACACCCAAAATTTAGTGAATTATATCTCCATGGAAAAATCCAATCCAAATGTCCCACCCTTCAATATAGAATCAGTAGAATAACAAAGCTTTTCTGGGGAATGTAATAACTTCAAGCCAGAAAAATTAGATTGTTGTAATATATATGACAGATAAAGAAAAATAAAAAATAAGTATAAATCAAATGATCGTTTATTGGACTGCCAAAATTGCAAAGCAAAATGGAAATAAACTGTAGCATGCATCAAGACGAGAGCCCATATCTTTTCCTTCACTTGCTATCACATGTAAATTAAAACCCTTCTTTCTAATGTACACGGTACCTTATTCTACATATTTGGCGATAACAGGTAGCATATTATGTAATTTAATGATGTGCTTGAATAGCATCATACAGCTTAGATACTTATAAGGTAGGACAGAAAATTAATGAAGCAGAACACAAGTGGATTATATGACTAACAGTGGAATTTTGTGGATGGAGAGAATTTACTATTAAAGCTCTTACTGGTCCTACACAAACACACACAGACACACACATGGACACATATAACACACACACTTCATCACATATTGATTAATGTAATGTAAGCATTGAATAGGAAAATCTGGTGTTCTTGATTCACTAAATAATTCTTATTTTCCTTCCTTGTTACATAATATCTGCAGGAGTGAAACATCTCCTTGGTGACAGAATTTCTTCTCTTGGATTCCCCTCACCCATTGAAGCTTCAGTTATCACAAACTTCAATTTTTATAGTAATTTACTAGACAGCCCTGAAAGGTAAAGTCATCATTATCACCACAACTTTCTTGAATCTGTGGCTCCAT
Source organism: Myrmecophaga tridactyla (assembly GCA_004026745.1). Lineage (NCBI taxonomy): Eukaryota > Metazoa > Chordata > Mammalia > Pilosa > Myrmecophagidae > Myrmecophaga > Myrmecophaga tridactyla. The sequence continues at coordinate 9,806 of PVIY010062219.1, read as the reverse complement.
AGACCCATCTATGGTAAGAATCTTAAAGAATGCGCCCTTACTTGATCTTTGCCTAATCTCTGATATTATGCCCAAAACTGATTTCAACTCTCTGACAGTGTAACTCCATCTTATTCTTCATTTGTATTACTCATGATTTTTTGGTGCTTTCTCAGTAGCTGTGGAGCTGTTAATACTTAGGATGATGTCTTTTAACTGCTATGCACTATTTGTCATTGGTTTTAGTTTCTTAGGCTGCTCAAAACAAGTACATTGAAATGGATTAGGTTAAACAGTGGAAATATATTTTTTCTCACTGTTTTGGGTTTGGGAAAATGTTCATATAAAATCATAATACTCCTGAACATTGGTAATCTGTGGGTGGCTGATGGAAAACCTTAGTTCCTCAGTCATGTGGCAAAGAACGTGGCAGTGTCTGCTAGTCTCCTTCCCTTCTATGTTCATTGGTCTCAGCATCTTACTTTCATGATTTTCTCTCTCCACTGATAAAATTAAACCAATCCTGATTGACATGAGACATGCCTGAACTGAAATAACCTCATCAAAATGGCTACTTACAATTGACTCACATCCACAGGAATTGATTAGATTTACTAAAGTGTTTTTTTCTGGGAAACCTACCATTTCAAACCACAACATTCCACACTCTGAACCCAGAAAGAAACAGTTTTCCATATGCAAAATACATTAATTCCATTCAATACACCAAAATGACTTTAATCATTTCATAAGCAGTGCTTTGTACAAACTCTCATAAATTTGGTTATAGGTGTGGTCTTTTTGAGGCACATTTTCCCAATGTTGGTGGACTAGTGAAAATGAGAGAGCAAGTTATTTCCTTCCAATATACAGTGGAGGGGTAGGCATAGGGTAAACATTTACATTCCCTGTAAGGGACAGGTTAATTTGTACAGTCTGTTCTGTTCAACTGATGTTGCCACTAGGTGACCTTCATATGAAACAGTTGAAATGTGCACTCTATCTGGGAGGATTGGCTGTCCTCTTGGAAAGAGGTGTACTTCGATAAAGATATCTGGATCCCAGGAAGCTCCTTTCAGTCCCTAGCCAGTTCACAGAGGATGAAACTGGGCCCAATCATGTAAGCTAATTAGAATTTGGCCACTTTTGTATAAAGATATCATACAAACTGCTTGCAAGCAGTTAGAGGAGTAGAAGAAGAGAGAGGAAAATCTTATGAGAGAGAAGAGAATTTTATGAGAGAGCATATCATCAGAATCTTATCCAAGAAAAGAGTGCTCTGCTGTAGATTCCTACTAAGGAGACTCAGAATGCTGTTTCTAAGATTTCTGTGGATTTTTATTAATGAGACTTGGAACGCCACTTCCAAGACTTCCCAGCACTTCTATTCAGGTGTTGGTGCCATCTTATCTGGTGATGTAATTATGCCTTATTTTTGAAAGCTATTTTAATTATTTTCTTTTATTTACTTTCCTAATAAAATCTGTTCTTTATATCACTGAAGTCTGTGTTGTCTGCAAAACTGAACCTATAAATTAAGTGGTCACAAATATCACATTGCCTTTCATGCAACATTCCCCTAGTGAGATATTGGAAGGAAAACAAGGGTCACAGGTCCCAAACAATACCAAAACCCTGCAGAGAATAAACCATTAAATTTTAATGTCTGAGAATCATCTCTGAAAAAGGTTTTGCCCTCTGGGGCCTGATAGAATGACAGCTCCAATCTGCAGTGCTTGCATGGTGGACATGCTCTCCCAAAGACTCACCTTTATGAAGGATTGTGGTGACAGCTAGACTCTGCAATCCCTGGGGCATAAGATCCACCTTCTGGGAATAATGGTGTGATAGCACTCTTCCTGAACAATGGGATGCCCTCTCCAAGTGCCAGAGCAGACTCACCCTTTCCATCCCATGTGTGCATGGGGTGACCTGCTGTCTTGACCTGAACCAATGTTTTTATCTCAGCCTCCATAGGTGTGCCCTTGTAATGATTTCTCCTTCCATTTCTCACTGGAAATGGTTCTATTTATGCAGCTATCACAAAAAAACCCTTGTATTTTTATCTAGTACTTAGGGGGAAAATCCAACAAACAATTGGAATTTCCACAGATCCTTCCTGGATAACTGCACCTTCACTACTGACTTACACTGAGTAGTTGATTGGATCCAGGTTCAGTTAAATTCCAAGATAGAACATTGTTTACAGTGGACACACTTTTCAGAAGTTCAGGATTTTCCAAACCATCAATTTCTGGTTTCTTTATGCTTACACTAAGCTGCAAGGAGAAGCCAGACTGCAATTTAGACATTTAGCTTGGAAATCTCCTCAACAAAAGTGCAAGCTCATTTCTTTCAAGCTCTTCCTTATGTCTGACATCAGAACCCAATTTAGCCAAATTCTTTTTATTTTAATACAAGGAATGCCTTTCTTCCAGTTTTCAATCAAACTTCAGTCATTTCCATTTAAGACCTCATTGGAAATAATTGCAGCATCCATATTTCTAACAAAAGCCCCTTCAAAGCAATCTGGGATTTTCTATCCAACACCAAGAAATTCTTTCAGCCTCTACCCATTACCCAATTCCAAAGTCAATTACACATTTTTTTATATTTCCAACAGCAGGATCATACACTCCTGGTACTAAAATCAGTATATATTGTCCCTTATTTTTCAGTCTTTAATTTTACTATGGTAAATCAGGTGACAATTACCACACCTGTTAGTCACTTAAAAGCAGTGACAGGTTTCTGCAAAGATTACATCAGTAATGCGTTGCCCACGTTGGCAATCAAAAATTCTGATAATCATTTATTAATTAATATTCATCAAGAATAGTTATGCTTTGTATGGAATAGATTTATACATGTTCTTTGTGAAAGCCTCTATGTGATATTAAATAATGTTCTTCAGGCATGATTCTCTAATAACAAACAAAAATAAATGCACCAGGGAAACTTTTGTGTACCAGTCATAGTCCAAAATAATCAGGGCAGTACAGCTCAACGTGCTACCAAGAAAATCTGGCCATGACTGTCTTGGGGCCTGCTGAGACTGGATGAATACATCCTGTCTTGTCACCCATCTGGACTTCTGAGCCATTCCCACATCCACAACTACATCATTCCACACAATCTATGGAGATTGCATGGTCTAAAAGGAGTGAATTTTATCTCAAATCCTGCATATATGAACTCTTCACATTTTTGGAATTGGATTTAGGCCTGCATTGCTAGGCAGTTAAAGATAAAAAGAAATTTTAGGCATAACTCTCCCCCTGTACCTATTTTTGAAAGAAAAAAGAAAAGTAAAGTGAGAGAGAGTTGAAGAAGTACTGCTTTACTGGCATGTTTGCAATAAGACATCTGTAATTTACTAAAAAACAAACAGGTAAACTTAAAAAAATTAAAACAAAATACTTTGGGAAGAATAAACATCATATTAGTGTTCCCAAACAATTTTTCTCTATGCATATTTATTGGTCATTCAGAATGAAATCTATTGATAAATAGATTGTTAAAGTAAAATTAGCAATCCTACTTTTTTATTCATCAAAAATGGGAAAGTTAAAACTGAAAATTCCCTTTTGTATTTGGGCAAACTAATGTATTCCAAACCACTTTCATATTTAAGCCTTGGAAACATGTTCATCATAGGTTCTGGGAAATAACAAACAAGTGAGAAAATTCCTTGTTCTAAGGAGTGGAAAATTTGGTATACATTTCCATCAAATTTGATGAATAGATAATAGTACTGGCCTATAGTAATTACTTAATTTTGTATTGCTATTAGTCTTGTTTTATGCAGGTATAAGATATATTTAAACACTTGTTTAATCTTAATTTTACTGCTTGTTTATTTGCTGACAGACTTTTAATATTATGGAAATCATACTTCCTCATGTTTTGGGTTTTAATTGAACACTGTGATATTAACAGTTCTGAACCTAAATTTTGGAGGGAAAAGAGTCTGTAATTCCTTGAAAATGCACTCTGCTCAAATGACTCTAACAAGACATCAATACTTATCATTGCTTTTGCAGCAAAAAAGTACTTGAATAATATAGTTCAACTACTCTTATTCAGAATTCACAGTCTTGCACTCTTCCTCATGTACATTGCCAGAAAAAAAGTTGCTTCCTATATTTAATCCATGTTCCTATTTATGTTGGGAAAGCTAGTCTGCAATTTTTAGCCAAGTTACACTGTCATATCTAGATACACAGGTACCTATTTTAATATTATTGTACTATTAAAATTCTTTGTATGTATTAGACAAAAATAAAAATGTTATTAAGCAATAATTTTGGTTACAATGGCAGATTTAAAGAAATGTTTATCTCTACTTCCTCCCCAAACACAATTAAATAATGGTAAACTTATGAGATAATTTGAAACCCATAAAAACAAGTAAAAGGAGAAAGACTGTGCAAATGAGAGGCCATATTAGACATTCTGTATGATAAGAAAGTTCATACAAGAAATGATTAAAACTCATCATCTAAGGGTGGTGCAATGGTGGCTCAGTGGCAAGAATTCCTACCTGCTGAGCTGGAGACCCGGGTTCAATTCCCAGAGCCTGTCCCTGCAAAAAGAAAAAAAAATCATCATTTGCTCTCAACCTCAGAAGAAATAAAGTTACTACTACCCTTCTGCTGAAGTAGTGCAATGTATAGGTTGCACAGGTGTAAGCAGAAAAGCATCAGCCTAGAGACAAAAGGCACTTAAGGAAGGACATGGAGGTGAGGGAAACCAGTAAACATTCACTTTTGGGGGACTATAGATATTATAAAATGTGAAGCTGTCCATTATAATGAAGATATTTTGCACAATCTTGGTGGCCAACTTGCACTTCAACTGGGAGAATATTGGTGGTTTCTTTTCAGAATAATTCACTCCTGGACAAAATGGTATTTAAAATCCTTTAAATCTCCACATCCCTCTCCAGTAAAGGTCAGGTCCAATAAAGGTCAGGTGTTGGTGTGTCCAGTTCATGCATGCTGCAATTCCAATACACATATTCCTCTTAATATTCAACTTGAAGCTGATGATCCTCAGGTTATTTTGGACAGTCTACAATTTAAAAGACAGAGAACCAAGGAATAATAATATTGGCAGAGTAAAACAAAACCAGAGTAAGCACAGGTATTGCTGGGAATAGGAGAAATGATTTTGTAAAGCAGTAAAATCTTTCATTTGGAAAAAAAAGAGGAGAATTCCTGCAAAGACAACCAAAGGGAACTGAGAAATATAATTGCTTCAATATTTGCAGCATAAAACCCACACTGGGCTGATATAAAAACCTTGTTAAATGCCCTGATAATAGGAGTAAAATAGAATGGTAATAGAAAAGGTAAAGTAGAATGCAGGTAAGGAATGTGGAGAAAATCCTAAATGGAATCCAAAGGACACAGGCAACTGAGCTATATCACAGCATTATAAAGAGTGTATTGTTGTGGATCTGTGAAAAATGGTCCCTAAGGCTAAAACTTCCAAATTATAAAATAAGACAGGAACCAAAGGAAAGTCCATCAGCTTTCCATGAAGGAATGTATGCTACTTAAAGGTAGTACATTGATATAAATATGGAAAGCCCAGAAGATATTACAACCATCAATATGAGTTTTATTACTCAAAATTTTCCTCATATATGGAGGAAGCTACAGAAAATGGATAGAGCTCTAGAACTGCCTACCTTTGGATTGGTTGAAAGAGCTTTTTAAATTAATAACAACAGATACCAAGTTAAAGTATTCTGATAACTTTAAAACTATGCAGCATTTGAGAAATGATACCTTAGGAAGCAAGTGGCACTATTTAGAAATCTAATAAATCAGGAACAACAAAGATGAGGCTATAAGAAGAAGAAGGTAAAACCCCTGGACCCCCTCCAGAAATGAGAGGGATTTCTAAGGAATAAAGAACCACCAATGTGCATACTGCAAGAAAGAAGGGCAATGGAAGAGGGATTGCTCTCATTACCCCCAGGGAAAAACCTGAGAGAAGAAGGACAAATCAAATTCCAGATGCCCCAGTGAGAGGAGATGATGCAACTGAGAGCAACCTGGAATGAAGTGGCCAAGGGTCTCTATTAGAAGAAACACCACTTCTCCTAATCTCTCATGAAGAGCCTCAGGTAGCAATACCTGTTAATACAATCTTATTAATACAGGAGCCATGCATTCATTAATAATAAAAAACTATGTGATTTCCAACCAATTGTTACTGTAACATTAGTATCCAGTAAGAGAGGAAATAAACCATTTTAGGGGTTGGATTGCCTAATTGGGGTTGAAAATGTAAAGCTTAGTTTCTTGTAGGTAGTGGGATATCTAGCTACCCTGTTAGCAAGAGGCCTGTTAACCAAGTTAAATGCACTGATAACCTTTTCACCAAATTATTTGTCTTTAAAAGTGCCTCCAGGCCAAGTTTGTGCATTTCAGGCCACAGTACAGTTCACTGAAGGAATAACCAGGCCACGCCTTTCCCAGAAAAAATCTTGAATGCTGTAAAACCAGAAATGTGGGCTGATGGAAAACACACAGATGCAAAAACAGTAAGGCTAGTCCAAGTGAAATTTCAAATCCAGATACTATACAGCATGTTAAACAATATCCACTTAAACAGGAATCCAGAGAAGGAATTGCTCCAATAATAGAGACATTTTTGAAACATCAATCAATATGATACCACCAGTCTCTATATAACACTTCATTATTGCCAGTGCAGAAGCCATGCATTCAAAATGAACACCAGTATATGCAAGATCTCTGGAATCTCAATCAAATTGTAGAAGACATCCACCATGTAGTTTCAAATCCATATACTTTACTTAGTATTGTGCACCCCTTAATCCAGAATCTCAAGAACTTTTTATTTTTGAATGAGAAGTCCTCATGACTAATATAAAACAACAATGCTGTCAGGCTATTCTTTGACAAAGATTAAAAAAATACTCCCACAATATTTGGAGAATGTTTGTGACAGATTTATGAGGATAACACTTGCAAGGAGTATTCTTACAGCATGTAATATTTTTAAAATAGGTTTATCAAGAAATCTTCATGCACATTCATTCCATACATTGTTGTCATGGTCAGGTTCATGTGTCAACTTGGTCAAGTGGTGGTACCTGTTTATCTGGTTGGGCAAGTGCTGGCCTGTTTGTTGCTATAGGACATTTTATAGAATTAAATCATGAGCATGTTGGCTGCATCCACACCTGATTCCATTTGTTATCAGCCAAGGGGAATATCTTCTGCATTGAGTGACATTTAATCTAATCATGGAAGGCTTTTAAAGAGCTTCTTTCCTCTTCTTGCTCTGACCAGCAAGCATCTCCTGTGGAGTTTGCCCAGACCCACCATTGGAGTCATCAGCTTCACAGCCTTCCCTACAGATTTTAGACTTTGCTTTCCCATGGTTATATGAGACATTTTATAAATTTTATATTTACAGATATTTCCTTTTGGTTCTGTTTCTCTAGAGAACCCTAACTAATACACCTTGGTACCAAGAGTGGGGTGAGGGCTATTATGGTGGGAAAGGCTAAGTGGAAGCCATTAGAACTGCCCCTACCTAACAAAATAGTAAATCAGAAGCAATACCAGATTCCTGGAGGGATTGCAGAGATTACTGCCACTCTTAAGGACCTAAAGGATCCCCATTCAACTCTCCTATTTGGCCTGTGCAGAAAACAGATAGGTCTTGGAGGATGACAGTGATTATCATAAGCTCAACCAGGTGGTAACTCCAATTGCAGCTGCTGTTCCAGATGTGGTATAATTGTTTGAGCAAATCAATACATCCCCTGGAACCTGGTATGCAGCTATTGATCTGGCAAATGCTTTTTTCTCAATAGCTGTTAGTTAGGACCACCAGAAACAGTTTGCTTTCAGCTGGCAAGGTCAGCAATATATTTTCACTGTCCTACCTCAGGGGTATATCAACTCTTTAGCCCTATGTCCTAATGTTGTCCACAGGCAGCTTCATCATTTCTCCTTCCCATAAGACATCACATTGGTCCATTTTATTGATGAAATCATGTTGATTGGACCTAGTGAGCAAGAAGTAGCAACTACTCTAGACTTATTGGTAAGGCATTTGCATGTCAGAGGTTGGGAGATAAATCCAAAAAAATACAGGGGCCTTCCTCTTCAGTGAAATTTCTAGGTGCCCAGCGGTGTGGGGCATGTTGAGATATCCCTTCTAAGGTGAAAGATAAATTGCTGCATCCGGCCCCTCCTATGACCAAAAAAGAGACACAATGCCTAGTTGGTCTCTTTGGATTTTGGTGACAACATATTCCTCATTTGGATGTGCTAATCTGGCCCATTTATTGAGTGACCAGAAAAGCTGCTAATTTTGAGTGGGGACCTGAAGAAGAGGAGACTCTGTGACAGGTCCAGGCTGCTGTACAAGCTGCTCTGCCAATCGGACCATATGACTCAGCAGATCCAATAGTGCTGGAAGTGTCAGTGGCAAATAGAGATGCTGTTTGGAGTCTTTAGGAGACCTCTATAGGAGAATCACAATGCAAACCCTTAGGATTTTGAAACAAACCTTACCATCTGCTTCAGACAACTACTCTTCTTTTGAGAAACAGCTTTTGGCCTGCTACTGGGCCTTAGTAGAAACTGAAAGCTTAACCATGGGCCACCAAGTTACCATGAGACCTGAGTTGCCTATCATGAGCTGGGTGTTTTCTGACCCACCAAGCCATAAAGTTGGGTGTGCACAGCAGCACTCCATCATAAAATGGATATGGTATATATGAGATAGAGGCAGAGCAGGTCCTGAAGGCACAAGTAAGTTACATGAGAAAGTGGTCCAAATGCCCATGGTCTCCACTCCTACCACATTATCTTCTCTTTCCCAGACCACAGCTATGGCCTCTTGGGGAGTTCCTTACAGTGAATTGACTGAGGAAGAGGAAACTTGGGCCTGATTTACAGATAGTTCAGCATGATATTCAGGTACCACCTGAAAGTGGTCAGCTGTAGAAATACAACTCCTTTCTAGGGTGTCCTTGAAAGACAGTGGTGAGGTGAAATTCTCTCAATGGGCAGAACTTTGAGCAGTTCACCTGGTTGTTCATTTTTCTTGGAAGGAGCACTGGACAGAGGTGTGTTTGTATACTGACTCATGAGCTGTTGCTAATGGTTTGGCTGGATGGTCAGGGACTTGGAAAGACCATAATTGGAAAATTGGTGACAAAGAGGTCTGAGGAAGAGGTATGTGGATAGACCTTTCTGAGTGGGCTAAAAACATGAACATATTTGTGTCCCATGTGAATTCACACCAGAGAGTGACTTCAGCAGAGGAAGGTTTTGATAATCAAGTGGATAAGATGACCCATTCCGTGGATACCAGTTAGCCCCTTTCCCCAGCAACTCCTGTCATTGCTCAATGGGCTTATGAACAAAGTGGTCATGGTGGTAGCTATAGAGGTTATGCATGGGCTCAGCAACATGGACTTCCACTCACCAAGGCTGGCCTAACTACAGCTGCTGCTGAGTGCCCAACCTGCCAGCAGCAGAGACCCACACTCAGACTATGATATGGCACCATTTCCCGAGGTGACCAGCAGGCTACATGGTGGCAGGTTGATTACATTGGACCATGCCCATCTTGGAAGGGGAAGTGATTTGTTCTAACTGGAATAGATATACACTCTTGATATGGGTTTTCTCTCCCTGCACACAATGCTTCTGCCAAAACTAACGTCTGTGGACTTACAGAATGCCTTATTCATCATCATGTTATTCCACACTGCATTGCTTCTGATCAAGGGACACACTCATGGCAAATGAAGTGTGGAAATGGGC
>PVIY010062218.1:0-10580 GCA_004026745.1 Myrmecophaga tridactyla | reverse complement strand
AGAGTAGAACATATGGAATAAAAATAAATAATAGGGGGAACAAATGTTAAAATAAATTTAGTTTGAAATGCTAGTGATAAATGAAAGCAAGGGGTAAGGGGTATGGTATGTATAATCTTTTTTTCTCTATTATCGTTTTATTTCTTTTTCTGATGTCTTTTTATTTCTTTTTCTAAATCGATGCAAATGTTCTAAGAAAAAAAAAAGTCATTCCATTTCTGTTATATTGCATTCCAGCAGTTAGCAAACTAGAACACTCAGTGAAAGGAACAAACAACCATTTCCAATTAAGTACAAGGTTTAGACAATTAATTAATGTTCAAAAATGCTGTCATGGTCAGGTTCATTTGTCAACTTGGCCAGGTGGTGGTGCCTGGTTGTCTGGTCAGGCAAATGCTGGCCTGTCTGTTGCTCTGAGGACATTTCATTGACTTAAATCATGACCACGTTGGCTGCATCCACAGCTGATCAGCTAAGGGGAGTGTTTTCTGCAATGAGTGATGCTTAATCTAATCACCAGAAGGCTCATAAGGAGGATTCAGAAGAAACAATCATGCTTCCTGCTTCAGCCAGCCAGCCTCTCCTGAGAGTTTGTTGAGGACCTTCTTTGGAGCTGCCAGCATGCGGCCTGTCCTACACACCTTGGACTCTTACATCCCCATGGTTGTGTGAGACACTTTTATAAATTTTATATTTACGGATATCTCCTGCTGATTTTGTTTCTCTAGAGAACCCTAACTAATACACATGCTAAATCAAGTAAAAAAATCAAACCAACTAGTTGAAGAAGATATAGTAAAAGAGATGAAGGATATAAAGAAGACTTTGGGTGGCCATAAAGAAGAACTTGGGAGCTTTAAAAACACCTTAGATCCAAGGACAGGAACAGACTGAAAGTGAAAGGTTGGAAAAGATATTTCACACAAACAACAACCAGAAAGGAGTGGGGGTAGCTATACTAATATCAGACAAATTAGACTTCAAATGTAAAACAATGAAAAGAGACATAGAAGGAAACTATGTGTTAATAAAAGGAATAATTCATCAAGAAGACAACAATCATGAATATTTATACACCAAGTCAGAGTGCCCCAAAATACATGAGACACACACTGACAACACTGAAGGGAGAAGTAGACACCTCTACAATAATAGTCGGAGACTTCAATGCATTTCTGTCATCCAAGGGTAGAACATCTAGACAGAGGGTCAATAAGGAAACAAAGATTTTGAATAATGTGATAAATGACTAGACTTAACAGACATTTATAAAATGCTACTCCCCATAACAGTAAGATACACACTTTTCTCAAGTGCTCATGGGTCATTTTCCAGGATAGAACACATGTTGGGTCACAAAACAAGTCTCAAAAAGTTTAAAATGAAATGAAATTACACAAAACACTTTTTCAGATCATAATGGAATGAAGTTGGAAAACAGTAACAGGCAGAAGGTCAGAAAATTCACTAATATATGGCAGCTAAACAACACTCTCTTAAACCATCAGTGGGTCAATGAAGAAATTACAAGAAAAATCAGTAGATATCTTGAGGCAAATGAAAACAGAAATGAAATAAAAAGTTATGGGATGAAGCAAAGGCAGTTCTGAGATGGAAGTTTATTACCCTAAATGCCTATATTAAAAAAGAAGAAAGAGGAAAAATCAAGGAATTAATTTTTCACTTGGAGGAACTAGAGAAAGAACAGCAAACTAACCCCAAAGCAAACAAAATAAATAACAAAAGATAAAAGTAACAAAGGAAAGAAATAACAATGATTAGAGCAGAAATAAATGAAATCGAGAACATGAAAATAAAGAGAATCAACAAAACTAGAAGTTGGTTCTTTGAGAAAATCAACTAAATCGATGGACTCTTAGTTGGGTCAACTCTGTCTTAGTTGACAGAGACAGAGAGAGAGAGAGAGAGGGAGAGAGAGAGAAAGAAAGAATGCAAATAAATAAAATCAGAAATGGGAGAGGGTACATAACTACTGACCCTGCAAAAATAAAGGTGATAATGAGAGGATACTATGAGAAACTAAATGCTAATTAACTATACAATGTAAATGAAATAGACAACTTCCTGGAAAAGCATGAACAACCAACACTGGCTCTAGAGGAAAGAGACCCTCAACAAACCAACCACAAGAGACTGAATCAGTCATCAAGAAGCTTCCCCCATGAAAAAAAGTCCAGGGTCAGATGGCTTCACATGTGAATTCTACAGAACATTCAATAAAGAATTAGGACCAATCCTGCTCAAACTCTTCAAAAACAATTGAAGAGGAGTGAAAGCTTCTTGTGCAGATTTGAAACTTTTAGGTACCCCAGAAAAGCCGTGTTCTTTAATCCTCACTCAATATTGTTGAGTGTGATCTTTTTGAGTCATCTATTTTCATGGAGATGTGACCCACCCAATTGTGGGTGGGACCTTTTGATTATGTGTTTTCTAAAAAATTGTGTCTCCACCCATTCAAGGTGGGTCTTTTGCTGGAGTCCCTTATAAGGGAACTACTTTGGAAAAAAGCTTCAGGGCCCACACAGCCAGAGACCCTTGGAAATGCAGAAAGAAAATGCTCCCAGGGGAGCTGTTTGAAAGAAGCCAGAAGAGAAAGCGAGGAGGTATTACCATATGCCTTCCCAGCTGACAGAGAAATCCTGAATGTCATCAGCCCTTTCTTAAGCCAGGTACCTTTTTATGGATGCCTAGTTTGGACATTTTTAAGGTACATCAAAGTGGCAGGGTACAAGACCAACACCCCAAAATCAACAGTGTTTTTATACACTAGTAATGAGCAATCTGCAGAAGAAATCAGGAAAAAAAATCCATTTACAATAGCAACCAAAAGAATTAAATATTTAGAAATAAATTTAACCAAGGCCACAAAAGACCTATACACAGAAAAGTATAAGAAATTGTTAAAAGAAATAAAACAAGACCTAAATAAAAGGAAGGACACGACTTGTTCATGGATTAGAAGTCTAAATATAGTTAAGATGTCATTTCTACCAAAATGACTTATAGATTCAATGCAATACTTATTAAAATCCCAACAATTTACTTTGCAGAAATAGAAAAACCAATAAATTTATTTGGAAGAGCATGATGCAACAAACAGGCAAAAATACTCTGAGAAAGAGGAAGGTGGAAGGTTTTATACCATGTGACTTTAAAACATATTACATAATCACAGTGGTCAAAACAGTTTGGTACTGGCATTAAGATAGACATCCTGAGTGTTTCAGTTTGCTAAAGCTGCTTGTGCTGGTTTGAAAGGATGTCTGGATCCTAGAAAAGCCATATTTTAATCAAAATCCCATTTCATAAAGGTAGAATAATCCCTATTCAATACTGCATGTTTGAAACTGTAATCAGATCATCTCCCTGGAGATGTGATTTCATCAGGAGTGGTTGTTAAGCTGGAATAGGTGACGACATGTCTCCACCCATTTGGGTGGGTCTTGATTAGTTTCTGAAGTCCTATAAAAGAGGAAACATTTTGGAGAATGAGAGATTCGAAGAGAGCAGAGAGTTCTGTAGCACCATGAAGCAGAGTCTACTAGCTAGCGACCTTTGGAGACGAAGAAGGAAAACACCTCCCAGGGAGCTTCATGAAACCGGAAGCCAGGAGAGAAAGCTAGAAAATGATGCCATGCTCGCCACATGCCTTTCCAGATGAGAGAGAAACCCTGACCCTGTTCACCATTTGCCTTCTCACTTGAGAGGGGAACCCCGACCTTCATTGGCCTTCTTGAACCAAGTATCTTTCCTGGATGCCTTTGATTGGACATTTCTATAGACTTGTTGTAATTGGGACATTTTCTCAGCTTTAGAATTATAAACTAGCAACTTATTAAATTCCCCCTTTTTAAAAGCCTTTCCATTTCTGGTATATTGCATTCCAGCAGCTAGCAAAGTAGAACACTGCTGGAATGTGATATAACAAAAACAGACCAGCTTTTAAAAGGGAATTTATTGCATCACAATTTACAGGTCTAAGGTCTTGAAAATGTTCAAATTAAGGCACCAAAAAGAGGCTACCTTCACTCAAGAAATACTGATGCCATCCAGAACACCTCTGTCAGCTGAGAAGACACATGGCTGGCATCTGTTGGAGTGTTTGACTTCTTGCTTCATATGGTTTCCCCAGGGGAGTTTACTTTCTGCATTTCCAAAGGTCTTTGGCTATGTGGACTCTGTAACTTTTTCCAAAATGATTCCCTCTTAAAGGACTCCAGTAAACAACCTACCTTGAATTGGTGAAGAAATATCTCCGGGAAACCACTTAATCAAAAAGGTCCCACCCCCATAATTGTGTCAGTCACATCTCCATGTAAACAATAAAAAAGATCCCATCCAATAATATTGAGTCAGAATTAAATAATATGGCTTTTCTGGGGTTCACTTAAGTTTCAAACCAACACATTCTACACCCTGGGCCCCCAAAAGACTTGTTCTTTCCATATACAAAACATTCCTTCCATCACAATATCACAAAGCTTTAGACAATTTCAGTGACAATAGAAATGCAATATAAAATTAGAAACAGTACACCAAAGTCAATTACAGACATGGTCTGTCCTAAGGCAAAATTATCCTCTGGAGTCTGCCCAGCTCACCCTGAGCAAGGTGGAGCCGGTGCCTGGAGGAGGAGAGGTAGGAGCCATCTCCAGGAGCCCTTAGAAAAGAGTTCTCAGCGGTGGTGGTGGTAGCATGGGCAGCGCACCAGCAGATTCTTTCCTCCACTCAAAACCTGAAACATTGCACCACACAAAGTCTTTCTGATTTCAGGTGAAACCACTCATTGAAGATGTCCAGCGAAACAGCAAGCACCAACACAGCCCAGGCAAGGAGAACTGTGCAGCAGTTAAGATTGGAAGCCTCCACTGAAAAAATAAAGGTTTCAAAGGCCTCTATGGACCTCATGTCCTACTGTGAGGAGCATACCAGGAGTGGCTCTTTGCTGATAGGGATTCCAACCTCAGAAAACCCTTTCAAGGATAAGAAAACTTGCATCATCTTATAGTGGGATAATCAAACAGTTCCTCGTTTCTTCTCAACAAAACAAATTATGAGAACTCCTTGAAGAGATTTACCTTCAACTTATTTAATAACCACTGCTAATAACCAAGATGCTTTCAATTTGGATGCATGGACTCTGAAATCTTTATTTTCCAAGTTGCCCTTTCTCTTAAGTCCACTTACTGATTTAATACAGCATAACTATTGCATTTTTCATTTGATAATTATGATGCCTTATTGGGTTACTTGTTTAAGGAAAAGTTGATCTGGGTCATTTTAAAAACAAAGTTATATACTTCAAAATATACAAATGATTCAGGTATGCCAAAACTTAAATTACCTAAGGACCTTTCTAGGTAAAAATGCCAAGAATAACTTAGATCCTAAAACCCTTGGTACAGCAGGGTCTGTACCAAACTGTACAGTACACAGGGGTGCGTGTGCTCTGTGTATACATATGTGCCTTTTTTATATACACATATCAAACAGCTTATTTCCTCCCTAAAATGTCTCTCTCCCTGTACCATCAGTTCCTCAACTCCAGAAGTTATATGTCTATCTTGAGCTCATATAGGTAGAATAAGAAAGTCTTTTCATATAATTATTGTACAAAAAGTAAACAACATCCTACAGATTATATTCACTATACTCAAGTAATGAAGTCATCTCTCCTGTCTTGAAACCTTGCTGGATTTCTTAGACTACAATAAATTGGGCAAATTAAAATTTCAAAATGGAACCAAAACGCCCATTTACAGTATGAACTTTGAATTCACACGGGGCCTTGTGGGCTTCAGTGAACCTGAGACACTTGGTGAGGACCCAAGGCTCATGCTCGCTGCTGGACTACAGGCAGACACCTCTGAAATGTCCACCTCGATGACTGGAATGAGACAGCCCAGTGAACATGAACCTGACTACAAGAGAAGCAGGAATGTGTGAAAAACAGCTGCTCTTCTTGGCCCCTCTCTGTGAGACTCTCTCCTAAACACTTCCCCCCACATCTGCTCAACACAGGGTGTTCCTGTATGTAATCACAGCATCTTTCCTCTCCTGCTGGAGCATCTATTTCCAGAGGGAACATTCGCCTGCCCAACCCCAGGAGGGTAGAACATGGTGGGAAAGAAGCATCCACAAAAAAAACACATGCAAGTGTCAAGACAGTGAACTATTTTTGAATATCCACAGTTTCTTTGCTATCTTGTCTCCAAACTGCTCCTAAAGGACTGCAGACCCCTAGAGAGGCTCACAACCAGTGGTTGCACTTTTTTGGGCCCAAGTGTTTCAGCAGCTGAGTGTTGGATTCCTTGCTTTTCCTCTGGTAGTGATCATAGCCTTTACATCTTTGGCATTTCCAGCGGGGATCCCAAAAGAAGGAAACTCCTCTGGCCAGAGGGTATTTTGACTTTATCACAGAGGAAGACAAGATCCTTCTTAAAATGCTCACTGAGGGTCCCAAGCCATATACTAGGGCTTTGATATTTGAAGTCATCTTCAGTTCATTAAAAGTAACTACCCATGAAGGATTTAAAACTTATTCTCAAAAAGGATTGTACCACAAGGAGGAATTTACAGTGGTTTTCCCTAATTCTGTACAATTTGCCCTACAACGCAGACCCGTTTAAAAATGTCTAGGCTTTGAGTGTTTTGCTAATTGCGGGTGAAAAAACACAGTACTATTTTTAAACTGTTCAAATATTTTCTGTATTTCCCCAAGTCATCTATCAGTCCAGTGCTGTGAACTGCCCTCACTTTTCTAAGACCATGTGAAAATCAGGCCACTGTACTTAAACTTTTGTTGCCTATTCTTTGGTTCTATCATATGCCCAGTTCCCAAGTAAATTATAGGCACCTGTTTAAGAGAGATAAAAGTTTTACCTTTCAAAAGGTAAGGTCTGAAATAAGCACTACAAAGACAACTTTACATTTAATACTTCACTTACGAGACAATCTTTTCTTAAGTACATTTTTGTACTGATAATTTCAGAACAAGAATCTTATTTTTCACTCTGATTTCTAACACGTTTCTTTAGCTATTTATAATGTCACTTATTACATAGTATTTTCATGAAATTACTTTTATTATGCCATTATATGCATATTACTGATAGCAAACATAGTTTATTCTCTAGTGCTAAAACATGCTTTTTACCTAGCAGAAAACATATTTTTCTGTTTATTTGTTAATCCACTAGTACTGGCAAGGAATGGATTTGAGATACCAAGAGATTTCATTTTATTTTCACTGGCCAAATATAATAATGGCTGTGGCTACAAATGTCAGGTAACTCCCTAGCCAAGTACAAAACATGTTTGAGAGGAATGGATTCAAACCCTTTGATGCTGGATCTAAGGGGAGATAGGAGAATTGTAGATAATGTTGATTTGCTTATAATCAGAAGTCTATGTGAGAAAATATATGTATACATACATGTGATATGCAAAAGTCACTTATTATTTATCAGGCTTTATTCTACTCCTGAAGCCACAGTTTAAACTGTTCTGCAGCAGTTGGTTTATAATGGTGGTTTATAAGTGTTCAGTGTGTGTTATGTTTTCCAGCTACCACTATAATGACACGCTCACATATACACATGCAACTGGTTGGCTTCGTTTCCATGAAGATATGTAAATATGTTCAATATACCTTGTCTTTGCTGCTACTTCTGTTAACCGTGATCTCTTTTTCTTTTTTGTTTGTTCTTTTATCTTTATTAGTTCATCATAAATCTACACAATTGAGGCCTCAGCACTATGGCAAGTTACGCTGGACAAAATTTCCTGATTTCAGAGTATTTTATAGAAACACATTTTTTAAATACCACGTCGTTCACAAGCTTTGTGTTATAGCTAAATACATTTTTTCCTTAAAATAGTTGGATTTTAAAATTATGTACCTTATTAAAATCAAAAGCACCAATCTTACCTTTTAAAGGAAAGACCTGATTTGTTTTCTCCTTGCTTAAACTATTTTTGTATTTTGCAAACCTTAAAATCTCAGAAAAAAAACCTTTATAACAATGATTTAGTTATGTTGGGGCATAGATTAGTTTCAGTGGTGAAAAATGTGCAAACTTTCTCTTCAGATGCCTTCTACTCATCCCGTTTATAGCTAAGATAGTGTCATCTGGCTTGTTACTCTGAATTTTAAGCTGCGTACACCCAGAAAGTGAATTACAGTACGTCAGTCCTTTCTCAATAAAGTAAATATTACACCAGACTGCATCATAAATTGTATTGACTTTCTTTTAGGGTAGACCTGTTAATAGAAAAAACTACATAGAATCAAACAGAATTGTATGTACACTCCACAGAGCACTTACCCGAGGTTACGCGGCCCAGATTTTAGCCCTGGATCATTTTCTAGCCAACTCTTTGAGGTGTGACTGTAGATAAGATACTTCCTGAGCTCTGTGGGTCTTGAGTTCTCCCAATGGGTTTGAGGTAGGTGATTGCTGAGACCCCTTCCTGCTCAGAGATGCTCAATCCAATAGGTCCTTCGCCTCTACTGGTCCAACCAACATGTTGATGCTTTAAGCTGCTTCAAATACGAAATAAGTTAGTCTATAATGTATGATTATTTAATAGATCATGAAAGGCCTTTAACAAAAGTAGCTTTTTCCCCCCAATTTTGTGGATTTCATTGCTGTAATGACTTATTTTTAGCTATGTAACTACAAACATTCTTTTGATGTCTCAGTAAACTTGTGATTGCTATATACTTGATGAGATTTTGTTAGTTTATAGCATTTTGGGCTACTCATCTGTCCAGCATCTTAATGACCTTAGCACTTTGATCATTTTTTGGAACTCTGTCTTATGGGAAGAATAAAAGCATTTACTTCACAGCTAACATGTTCACAGATTTGAAAGAAGTTTCATTAAAATACCATTTGTGTCAAAAGAAAATCCCTTCTGGCTCAGATCTGTACAACTCAGAACAAGTTATCTGCTGCCAATATACAAAGGAGGGACAGTCATAGGGTACATACTCCCATTTCCAAAGGGAGAAGTTGGAAGGAACACAGGGGTCACTGGACCCAAACAGTTTTGAAAAGCTGCAGGACAAATTCCATTAGATTTCAAAGTCTGACAGTCATTTATCCTCAGGGCTTTAGAAAGCACAGACCCACCTTTCCAAGGGCCTACTCAGTGGCCCTGCTCTCTCCAAACACTGGGGTGAATTTTCCAACACTTGGACTCATTGGGGGGGGCCACGTTTTTCTCAGATCACCCTCACTGAGCATTGGGGCAGCACCCAGGCTCTCTGTCACTTCTGGGACACATGATCAACCCCTTCAGACCAATGGGGTTGCAGCAAGGCTCTCCTTAATCCCCAAAGAATGTGCTCCACCGTGTTCAAGGCCTGAGGTGGTGGCACAACTCTTTCTGAGCTTTGAGTCAGAATGCCAGCCCTCTGCCTTTGAGGCAAACTCACCCTTTCCAAGTGCATGGGTGGGTCCAATCTCCTGGCCAAAGTTTTCTTGGCTTCAGACCTTAGCTTCCTTGGTTCTGCCTTTGAAGTTATTTTTTTCTTCAAATCGTCCCTTTTCTGTCCATTTTAGTCCAGACTGGCAGTGGTTCTTTTTATACACATCCCACAACACTCTTGTTAGTTTTCTCTGTAGTATGCAGGGGTCATAACCATCAGACCTAAGGAGTTTCCAGAAATCCTTCCAGGATAACTCCATCTCCAATCCTAGCTTTTTCTGAAATGACTGACAGTTTACATGTTTGTTTAAAACCTCATGTGGGGCACTATTCTCTGTGGTTTCCTTTTCTGAAAGCCCAGAATTTTCTAGAGCATCAATTTCTGGTTTCTTTCTACACAAGAGTTCAGTTCTCAGCTTATCCTTTCCTGTAACATTTCACTATAAGTTGCAAGGAGAAGCCAGGTTGCATTTTTTCACATTTAGTTTGAAAATCTCTTCAGCTAAGAACAAAGGCTCACCATTTTAAAATTCTATACTTCCATGAAAAATCAATTTAGCTAAACTCTCTGTCACTTTAAAACAAGGATTACTTCCCTTCCAATTTTACGAAGATATATTTCTCATTTCTGAGTTAAGCCTCATCAGAGGTAAGTTTAGAGTTCATATTTCTACTCTCATTCTGAGAATGCTTCTGCGTATTCTCTGCCTTCTCTATGAAGCTCCTCACAACTGTTCCAGAATATTCCCCGTACATTTAAAAAGCTGTTCCAATGTATTTGGTATTTGCAAACTGCAGCAGTAAACCACTTCTCCAGTACCAAAATCTGTTTTAGTTTGCTAAAGTTGCTGGAATGCAATGTACCAGAAATGGAATGGATTTTTAAAAAGGAAATTTATTGCTTACAAGTTTACAGTTCTAAGGCCTTGAAAATGTCCAGATTAAGGCACCAACGAGAGGTTACCATCTCTCAAGAAAGGCTTATGCCATCCAGAACACCTCTGTCAGCTGGGAAGGCACATGGTTGACAACTGCTGGAGTCTTTGGCTTCTTGTTTTAAACAGCTTCCCCAGGGGCATTTCCCTTCTGCATTTCCAAAGGTCTCTGGCTGCATGGGCTCTAAA
>PVIY010062216.1:0-10941 GCA_004026745.1 Myrmecophaga tridactyla | reverse complement strand
TTTTTTTTTTTTTCTCCCCCTTTTTCTGTCAGTCCTGCCCCCTTGGCGCTGGGGCAAAAATGAGCAACCTCCACTTTGATCAGGTTCACCTAAGCTGGGGGCCTAATTTTAGTAGTCAGATTTGTTAATTAGTTCCACAATTGGCGTTTGATTGTGCCCAGTCCCTGCTGCTGGTAAGGTCCTTTTCTTTCCCCTCTGGGAAGAGGCCTGTGGGGGAGGGGCGCTGGCCTCCGCAGCTTTGGGAACTCACGGTTCTGGGGGGTGCTCGCAGCCGGTCCAGCTGGTCCAGCTGGTCCAGACTGGGGTACGCTGTGTGTCTGGTCACTGACATGGCCCCAGGAGCTGTTCTGTACTGTTTCTGGTTATTTAGTAGTTGTTCTGGAGGACGAACTAAAACGCGCATGTTGTTAAGCCGCCATCTTGACCCGGAAGAGTGTAAATCCGTATCTTTTAATGGAGGAGTTTAGTCTGTTAACATTTAAAGTTATTACTGTAAAGGCAGTTCTTTAATCTACCATCTTGTTCTTTTGTTTTTATTTGTCAGATCTATATATATATTTTCCCTCTCTTTCTTTTTATTCTTTAAATTACCTTTATTAATACTTTTCATTTCTGTACCCGCCTCTTGACATCTCTCTCCTGTCTTTTTTTTTTCAACAGACAGAATTCTCTTTAATGTTTCTTGCAGGGCTGGTCTCTTGTTAATAAATTCTCTCAGCATTTGCTTATCTGTAAAAATTTTAATCCCTCCCTCACTTTTGAAGGACAGCTTTGCCGGATAAAGAATCCTTGACTGGAAATTTTAAAAAATATATCATACCACTGCCCTCTTGTCTCGGTGGTGCCAGTTGAATAGTCTGAACTCAGTCTTATGTGGCTTCTCTTTTATGTGGTGAGTTGCTTTTCTCTTGCCTCTTTCAGGACTTTCTGCTTCTCTTCAGCATTTGACAGATTTGTATTTCTTGACGTGGGTCTATTTGGGTTTATTCTATTTGGAGTTCATTGGGCTTCTTTGATTTGCGCATTTATGTCTTTTATAAGAGTTGGGAAGTTTTCTTTGATTATGTCCTCAAATAATCTTCCTAGACTTTTACTCTTCTCTTTTCCTTATGGGATGCCAATGATTCTTTTATTTGTGTGGTTTATGTTGTCCATCATTTCCCTGAGATCCAATTCAAATTTTTCCATCTTTTTCGACATTTGTTCTTTTGTGCATTCAAATTCAGTTGTCCTGTCCTCTAGTTCACTTATTCTTTATTCTGCCTCTTCACATCTCCTGTTGTGTCTCTAGTGTATTTTTAATTTAATCTACAAATTCCTTCATTTCCAGAAGATTTGTTATTTTTCTATTTATTTTTTCAATTCTTTATCCTCTTCTAATGTTTTCTTGATATCCTTTATGTTTTTAGCCAACACATTGAACTTACAGGAGATTTTTATGGACATCTTTGATTAGTTGTTCCAAATTCTGATGTTTTAATTCGGTCATTTGGCTGGGCCATATTTTCTTGCATCTTCATATGCTTTGTGATTTTCTCCTGCTTTTGAGGCATTTGATTATCTTGATAAGGTTATTTTGAAATTTGATTTCCATCACTCATCTAGGATTTTGTAGTTACTTGGGTTTATGTTGAAGGTCTCCTTTTACACTTGATTTGTCAGTTATTTCCCACCAAACCAAAACCAAGACAGGAAGTACAACTCTAATTAGACTTCTTTTAAAAGCTAGGGAGAAAAGTAGTTTGTCAGATTGCACTTCCACATCTTCCCAACAGATGGTACTATTAGGCCATCTCTTCCCCTCAGGTCCATCTCTCCCTGACTGTGTCAGCTGGCTGGGCCAGGACCCAATCAGATGCAAAGCCAGTCAAGGTTAGGGGGCTTGGTGTGGGCTGAAAGCCACCAGCTCTGGGGCTGGGTATGGGCCGTGTGCACCTCAGTGGGAAATCTGCTTGTGGGCACAATGGGTTTGGTGGTCCCTAGGCTCCTGCATGGAATGACCTTGGGCTGTGGAACTGAGTATTTCAACTACCTCTGCCAACACCTAGCCAGGAAGTGCCTTTTGGTGCAGTGTGGCCTGTTCCCAGATCCAGCCTCTGCACTTGTGCACACTGTAAGCACTCTGGGCTCCCATGGTGAAAAGACAAAAGTAGCAGGACCCAGGGAGTGCCTTTTGCTGGTCAATTGTCAGATTGGCTCAGCCCTGTGTCCCCCCCCTCCTCCTAAAGGAAGGGGCCCTCCAGTCTCAGCCAAAACAAGGCACACACAGCAGCCTGCCTCAGGAGTAGGAAGTGGGCACTGTATCCTGGCAGCAAAGTCTCTATGTATAGGTATACCAAGTCTGCTGGTTTTCGGGTTCCCCATGGGAGCTCTTGGCTGTGGAGCTGAGAGGGAAGATCTCTCAAGGTGATATGGTGATGGGCGTGTGAGAGCATAGTACTCCTCTGGCTCCCACTCCAGCCTGCATGTTGCAGTCCTCCCCAGGTCTGGATAAACTTACCTCTTCCTCTCAATTGTAATTTTTTCACTTTTCATCCAGGTCCTCCCTATATAATGTAGAAGTTCCTCTCTGGTCACCCATACCCTGGAATAGCTGTCTTGGTAATTTTTCTGTCACTATTCTAGTTGTTCCATGGAGCAGGGATGAACTCAACCTATCCTATTCTGCCATCTTCTTGGAACCCATCTTTCTTTTTCAAAGCAAAGAATTCCCAGAATCCCTCTGCAGACCTCCTCTCACTTAAAATTGACCAGAACTAGATCATATACCTACCCCCTTTGACAAGAAGAATGGGCTATGATTGGTTTAGATTGATCAAGGCCAAGGGGACACTCAAATAGCATTGGGACTCTACTATCAAGGAAGAAGGGGGGAATGGCCATTGAGGAGGCAACTAACAGTGTCTGAAATAGGGCCAGCCCATGTCCTATTCCCTACTTCACCCCCCAGAGACTCCCAGGGGTCCACAAGTTAGGGAGGGGAAGCTCTGTGAACCCTGAGAACTCTGGTCCAATTGCAAAATGAAGCAACTTGTGTAAGACCATAGAGTTGGGACAGGGTTTCCTGACTCCCACTCCTTGACTCTTTCTACTATACTGTGGCATTTGTGGCAGATTGTATTTTCCAAAAATGGCCCTGACAATATTTTCCAGCCCATATATGTTTTTTTTTATGCTGTGATCTTGACAGTCATCCATTGAATGGTGAGATCTGTCTCATCTCCCCTTGAATCTAGGTAGTTCTTAACTGAACCAGTCCAGAGGAAATGACATGATGTGACTTTGGGGAGTTTATCATTAAAATGCCCAGCACTTCTTGCTTGTCAAGGAAGGCTCTCTATTATAACCCAGCCACTTTCTGTGAGGAGGCCTAGGTCACCTCCTGAAGAGGACTACATGGAGAGGCCAGGTGTAGATGTTCTGGCTGACAGCCAGCTGAGGAACCAGCCAACAACCAGCATCAACTATAGGCATGTGAGTGAGGATTCCTTCAGATGTTTCCAGCCTTCTAGTCACCCCCAGCTGCCAAGTTTTCTTAGCTAAGGATCTAGGCATAATGGAGCAGAGACACACCATCTTTGTGGTGTCCTGCCTGTTACTAACTCACAGAATGTGAGCGTGTACTAGAATACTGTTTTATGCCACTAAGTTTTGGGGTGGTTTGTTATGCAGAAATAGAAGCTAAGAACACCATTGCAGGGAGCATTTGCCTAATCCTGAAAAAGTCTAAGGGAAAATAGATGGGCTTGCAATGCTCATGACTTGTTGGTCTACACATCTCAGAGAGGGGCCCAGAATCTATAAGGGCACAGTGTCCTGACATTTGACAAAAGATCAGAAAGATGTCTTTCCATGGGTGAATTGCTTTTTTTTAATCCTAGAGACTCCAAGAGAGGACTTTACAGGAAAGGTTGTTCGGATAGTGCTCTACATTGGATTACTCAAAAGGATAATTTAAGAGATTTCTGAAGCTTTTACCCTCAAAATGTGTTCAGAATGTGACCACTCTCCACTATATGCAGTGGCTACTCTGTTCCACCTTAGCATCATTCTGAATTACTGCAGTTGGCTCTTAAGTGATTTTCCTGCTTCTCCCCAGCCCTACAGTATTTCATCATCAGGGAAGTGGCTAGAGTGATTATTTTAAAACATAAATGAAGTCATGTCACTCATCTGTTCAGAACCTTTGTTGTCTCACTCAAAATGAAAGGCCCCACTTTGTCTGCATCTCCTGCCACTCTCCAGCTTCATATCGAACATGTCTCTCTCACCCACGCTGTTCCATCCACAATGGCCTCCTGTTCCTCAGATACGCCAAGAACTCTCTCATCTCAGGGCTTCTGCATGTGCTGCTCTCTCCATCCAGAACGTTCTCTCCCCAGATAGCTGTATGACTTACTAACTCATCTCCTTCAGGTTTTGCATAAATGCCCCATGAGTGAAACCTTTCCTGACAACCCTGTATAAATTCATGCACACACCCCAGCCCAACACACTGTATCCTCTTTATCTTTTTAAATATTCTCCACAGAATCTATCCCCATATAACGTACTATATGTTTTACTTATTATGATTATTATCTAACTTCACCTGCTGGAATTCAAGCTCTATGAGAGCAGAGATTTTTGCTTGTTTTATTCAGTGCTGTATTCCCAGCCTAGAACAGGTTTGACACATAATATACCCTCAATACATATTTGTTGAATGAATAAAATATCTCTGACTTAGCATGCCATATGTTTTCAACTTCGGACTGGACATCGCCACCTGGAAGTCCTGCTAGGATCTTAGTCCCACCATTCTAATTAATACGTTCTTACTTTCTGTAAGGATCAGACCTGCCAGGGTCCTCTGTGCACAGTGGGATTAATTAGCTTAGCCCCAGTTTAAATCCCAGCTCCCCACACACTGGCCCTTACACCTATATCGGTCAGAGTTCTCCAGAGAAACAAACCAATAGGAAATGTGTGTGTGTGTATGTTTGTGTATCTCTCTCTATGTATATCTGTAGAGATATATATTTTAAAAGATTTATTATAAGAAATTGGCCCATGAAATTGTGAGGGCTGGAAATTTGAATTCCATAGGGAAGGCTAGAGGCTGAAAATTCAGTAAGAGTGATGTTGAAATCTTAAGTTGGAATTCTTTAGTCTGGAACCTCAGAGAGGAGTGGAGGGTGTAGTCTTGAGGCAGAATTCCTTCTGATCCTTGGAACTCTCAGTTCTTGCTATTAAAACCTCCAACTAATTGGATGAGGCCCACCCATTTTACGAAGGCTCTTCTCCTTTACTTAAGGTTAGCTCATTGTAGATGCTAATCCCGTCTATTAAATATTCCCATAGCAACAACTAGGACAATGTTTGACCAAACAACTGGACTTCGTAGTCAAGTTGACACATAAAATTAATCATCACACTTCCCAGTTAGAAAGTGGAGATAACACTCCCACCTCATAGGACTGTCATGAGGAATGCATAGGATGGGTGTACTAATCCCTAGAAACTGCCTGGCATAGAGAAAATGCTCAGTAATGCTGGCCAATATTAGTCCATACCTAGCTGTTTTTTTTTTTTTTCTTAAAAGAAATCCTTTATTCATCTTTGTTCATGGGGTTTACAGTTGTGAAATACTTCTTGCTTTGATAAATTGAGAACTTGACTTTTTTTTAGATTGGGTTATATTTTTTCCTGTTGAGAGGGCCCCTCTTTTGTGTCAAGGGAAAATAATACTAATTAATAGTGCTCCGTTGATCAAAAAATCCAAGAGTCACAAACATTTCCTTACTTTATCTTCTACCAAGAAGAGTCTCCCACTGACAATGACATGACAGTAGCTGCCATTTATCACATGCTAAGAACAGTGCTGCTGCTGAGAGCTTCATGTGCCTCACCTTACTTAATTTTGATTATCACCCTGGAGAGATAGGTATTATTCACATTTTATAGAAGAGGAAGCGAAGCTTGGAGAATTTAAATAACTTTCCAAAATCACAGAGCAGGGGAATAGGCAGAGACAAACTTAAACCCTGATCTTTCAGGATCCAGTGCTTATGCCTTCCTGTTTAGACCAATTTCTTCTCATTTGCAACACCAAACTCCAGTGCTCCAGTTCTGGCCCGTGAGTGATGCGGCACCCGGATATGGTACCTATGGCTCTGGCTTTGCCAGAATCCCTGCACATAGTTAATTGCTTTCAGGCTTGCCTGAGTCCCTTCCACAGCCTAGTCAGCCTTCTACTGTTCTGGCCAGGAAGCTGAGCACAAGGCTAAACGTGGGGCCTTTTCCTGAGAAGTCAACCTGGAATCTTGCTAGCCTCTTTTTGACTGTTTTGGTTTGCTACAGCTGCAAATTGCTATACCGGAAATGACTTGGTTTTTTAAAGGGGATTTATTAATTTACAAGGTACAATTCTAAGGCTGTGAAAATGTCCAAATTAAGGCACTAACAAGAGGATACCTTCTTGGAGGAAAGGCAGCCAGTATCTGGAACACCTCTGTCACCTGGGAAGGCACATGGCTGGTGTCATCTGGTCCTTGCTCCTGGGTTCATTGCTTTCAGTTTCTGAGTCCAGCTTTCACTCCAAGTGTCTGTGGGCCCTCACTTAGCTGCTCATGGTAGATTCCAGGTTTCATCTCTTAGCTTAGCATTTCCAAACATCTGTGACTTGATTTCATTTCTCTGCTCTTTGTGTTGGTTCTGAACTCTCTCTCTGTGAGCTCTTTTAAGGACTCTAGTAAATGAATTAAAATGTACCTTGAATGGACTGGTGTCACAGCTCCATGAAATGTTCTAATCAAGAGGTCCGGCCCACATTGGACGGGTCAGCTCTCCATGGAAACAACCTAATCAAAAGATCCCATCTATACAATAGGTCTGTCCTCTCAGATTGGATTAGGATTAAAAGAACACAGCTTTGCTGGGGTACATAACAGTTTTAAACCAGCACACAGAGCAAAGAATGGAACTTCCTTAGGAAACCCAGGGGCTACAGAATCTTAACATTTCCTCTTCCTGTGGGTTAAAGGATAGTTTTTTAAAGAAGGAAAATCATGAGTCTCATGCAACACAAAATGAACTTATACAAATATTTTATTTAAGTCACTAAGTGAATGAGGGAACCTGTAAAGTATTATAACTGGTTCCAAGGAGAAGCTGAAAAAGTCACAACTTTATTTGGAGTAAAGGAATATTGAAACAATTTTACAAATGGGTTCAAAACTGGTTTTATATTTTTTTGAGATGGGGGTTTTCTTCCACCTGAGAGAATATATTTGCGTGTTATATAGACGAGAATTATTTGCATTGCTATTAGGTTATTTACAATTTACAGAGCTGCTCAATTGCTCAAAGGCAAAGAGAGGCACAGAACCATAGAATCAGATAATCTCAGAAGGCTCCAGCATTCCTTTGAGAGGTTATCTAGTAATCTCCTTTGTTTACTTTAAAAGCTTACATTTTTCCTTGTATGTGAATGATTTTCCCTGGAGTCATCGGTGATGTGCTGTTTTCCAGTTCTTGGGAGAGAGTTTCTCACTCTTTCTTGGGAAAGCTTGGATAATGGACTTTGAAATCAGGTGGATCTTTTGGTTCAATTCTCTGTTCTCCATTTACTGTGTGTACCACCTTATCAAAATAACTTAATCCATGACTCTGCCTCTTAAAATGAATGTGAGAATCAAAGTGCCTGGCACATAGTAATAACAGAACCAAATCCTTACTTGCTACATACTTTTACCAGGCACAGCTCCAAATTTAATGTAGTGAGTCCTGCCTGTCATTACCCCTGTTTTATAGGTTTGGAAACCGAGGTCGGGGGTGGTTAAGACACTAACCCAGGGTCACACTGCTGGTGTGCAGTGGAGCTGGGATTCATACATGGCAGTCTGGGTCCAGAGTCTGTTCTCCCAACTGCTGTCACACTCAACCAGCACTTACAGAGTGGCAGATGGCATTGGTGTTGCTTAGTTTCTTTCATCTAACCAAGTCTTTATGTGAAGTGCCTGACTCCGTAAGCAGTCAGCTACTGTGCTGGTGATCACTCTGAAATGAAGTATGTCTGTTTAACTGTCAACTAGTGTGTTACTTGAGTATAGTAAGTGTTTAATGCCTGTTTTATTGTTAATGGGTGTATTCAGTTTAGTTGTTAATTGGTACATTACTTAAATATGTGTGTCTTTATATAATATATATGTGTCTTTAAATTTGTTAGTTGGTGTGGGGATCTGGGGCCTGGGATTCCCCTCCATATTGAGAACATTCCCTCCATATTTAGGGCAGGTCACTGCACATAGCTGCCTACGTGATGGGGATAGATATTAAAAGCCATCAGAACTCCTCAGGGAAGAAAGAATTTACAAATGGTATTGAAAACAAGGCATTGAAACTCCCCTCCCCCATCACTGTTGGCAATAAACCTCCAAACCCCCGAGTCAGGAGACCCTGCTGAAACTCTTCTCATGCCCCTGTCCTAAGCCCTTATAAGCCCTTGCACTCCTCTGCGCCCTTTGTGGAGTGCTAACTTTCATCTTCCACGGCCAACTGCCACTGTGGAAGGTCTCCTCCTGCCCATAATGCCTAATAAACTTATGTCTAACTCTGTGTCTGATATGTCCTTTGGTCTTTGGGCTGCCCTGACCCAAGCCCTCCAAGAGTTGGCTTGGAACAGTTGGTGTCTCTTACTGCATTTGTATTGTTCAAGTGTTCCTAATTGGTTACTGATTATGGAAATTCTTTCAAATAAGAATCTTCGGGCTGTATTGAAAAATTAGAAAAATTTTAGTTATGAGGCTATGAGAAAAAAGTTCATTTTATAGCACGGTCTGAACTCAGTATGATTTAGAATAAAGAAAGTGATTTTTTTTTTTTTTACATGGGCAGGCAACCGGGAATCGAACCCAGGTCTCCTGCATGGCAGGCAAGAACTCTGCCACTGAGCCGCTATGGCCTGTCCTGAAAATGGTTCTATAGAAAAGAACATTATATTACAGTTAAAATTGTTCGCAAAAGAGAACAGAAATGGAATGAGATATAGTCAATCCTTTATTTGCCCCTCTCAGAAGCATATTTCTGTGTTTGTTTTTTTCTGTGTGAATAACTTTCTATTTGTGTTCAGTATATGTTTTTGTACCTCTGGATGGTAATAGCAGATTAAGAAAAAATTCTTAAAGAGTGCTATTTGAATTGCTTAAAAATAAATAATCATATATAAATATACACATATACATACATATATACACATACTTACATATACAATATACATATACTCCTGGATATACATATATACATATGTATATATACGTATACTCCTATAGTCCCAGATGAAAAAAAAACCATCTAGGCAGCAGGGCTCACACCTTAGTTTTTGTAATTATTGTAAACGAACCTAGCCATTAGAATGAAACCACCGCTGGAACTACACTAAGGCAGCAGAGAGCTTTCTCTGGAAATGTCATTGCCCTTTTCCAGCTGTCCAGGTCACAGCTTTAAGTAAAATAAATCTAGTAATTCAAAACAGTTAAAAGAAGGGCATGGAAACTGTCAAGTCCCACTGCCCTCATTTAAAACCAAGTTCAACAGACCAGGCCTCATTCTTTCTGTCTCACCTACCCTGTTCCTAGGGCCTAACCACCTAAGGCAGCTATGAGGGAAGGACTGGGTGCAGAAAGATGGGGGAGATGTAGTTTAGAATTCTTTCTACTACTGGGCCTGGAGATTAGAAATGGTAGTAGACATAGAAGAAATGCTATGGAATAAGCCATGTTTGTCAAAATTATTTTTTTCTAATAATATCTTTGTACTAGTAACCATAGTAAACAAATCATTATTAAAATATAAATAGCCTTGGGATAAGAGTAATTGAATAAGATCTAATTGTTGAATTTCAGTAAGTAGAATGAGAGGTCCTTGAGAACTGTGGAAAATTCTCCTGGTTTTAGGCCTGAGACAACTAATTGCAGTGCATTTCCCAGAGCTTGATAGTCAATGTACTTTTTTTTTTAATTAAAAAAAATTATTAGAGAAATTGTGGGTTTACAGAACAATCATGCATAAAATATAGGATTTCCATAAACCACCTCACCACCACCCACACTTGCATTGGTGTGGAAACTTTGCTACAATTTTGATGATAACACTTTTTTTATAATCTACTAGATTTTTTGGGGGGTGGTGGTGCATGGTCCGGAAATTAAACCTGGGTCTTCCGCATGGAAGGCGAGCATTTTACCACTGAACTACCCATGCACCCATTTCTACTATTTTTTTAACAGTAGTTGCATTTGTTGCAGTTGATGAAGAATTATTAAAGTAGTACTATAACTATTGTTTATGGTTTATGTAGGGGTATTTGTCCCCATATTCCTGACCTATTACTGTGTTTTTTTTTCATGTATGCTCATCTGCTCATATAGTAGAGAAAGGGAGTGTCAGTCACAAGGTTTTTACAATCACATGGTCACACAATAAAGGCTATATAGTTATACAATCATTATGAAAGATCAAGGCTAAGAAAAAAAATTTTTTTTAAAGATCAAGGCTACTGGATTACAGTTTAACAATTTCTGGTATTTCTTTCTGGCTATTAGAAATACCAAAAACTAAAAAGAAATATCTATATAATGAGTCAATAGTTAATCATTTGTTAAATCTGATTTCTCAGTTGCACTTCTTCCTTCTCATTTGTTCATTCTCTCAGTCTTCAGAGATATCTGGGCAATGATCATTTTAACTACTTCATGCTGGAAAGGGATGTTGACCTTGTGGGGTAGAGGAATGAAACCGCTTGATGTTTTTAGAGAGACCGGTACCTGGGTTTCAGGGTTTACCTGGCACAGAAGCAATCCAGAAGCCTTAAGTTTTTGAAAAAAATAAATTTACCAAAATTTTTAGAGAGTCTTAGGTAGAACCCAGTGTATTCTTTAGAATTTTCAGGAATGCTGTTGG
>PVIY010062215.1:0-10944 GCA_004026745.1 Myrmecophaga tridactyla | reverse complement strand
GTTGACTAATGACTTCCCCAAACCATGAGAAATCTTGCAGATAAAGCCAAATTTAATTTACTAAATCTATACATTAAACAGTCTTGATGTCTGAGAATGAGAGGGTTAGGGGAGGATATTTGCAGGTTTTTAGACAAGTGTGATTTCTGGGACAAGACAGAAAGCAATGTCCAAAAAGGAGACTAAAGCAAAACTGGGGAGGGGCAGATAACAAAAAATTGAAAACTTCTTATTTTGCCAAGTTATGACTTTAAAACAAAGTCAACCTCTGACTATTCCCAGTATTATTTTACAAAAAGACATTTTTCCACAAAAAGTAATGTCTCATAGTAAAGTCTCTTCACTGGTGACTAACAATTTCTGAGTAGTGTGGATTAATAATACGAAAGGGATAGGGAATAGAAATTACTTTTCCAAGAAATTTGACTCTGAAAAGGGTGGAGAAAAATTGGAGATGGGGATTCAAGGCAGGAAATTTTCATTTATTTTTATTTTTAGGTAGGCTACTAAGCACGTATATTTAGAATTGAGGTAAGAAAAAATACAGTTGAGGGCTGAAGGCACTGGAGCAGTTTGTAATGACATGTACCTGAAGAAGTTAATTAGAAAGCTTTTTATGCAGAGAAGGACAGCATTCCACAGACTTTGTTTCTGATCTGTCTCATGGAATGTGAAACCCTGGGCTTTTGTTCCAGGGAGGAATTTTAGCTGGTATTGCTTCTGCTGCTGTCGTAGGTCCTGGGGGCAAGAAAAGAAAATACTTATCTATTCATATTAACTCATTTGACAAATATTTATTGCTTTTCTGCAAAATTCCAGACAATTTGCTAGGTGTTGTTAATATTATGGTGCGCTGGGGAAGAGGGAGACAGACGTTAGTCATGTTATACAAAGGCCAGGGGCAGGCCACGGTGGCTCAGCAGGTAAGAACGCTTGCCTGCTGTGCCCGAGTACCTGGGTTGATTCCTGGTGCCTGCCCATGTAAAAAACAAACAAACAAAAAAAAAAACAAAGGCCAGGTGAGTAGTGTGATCACATGGATTCAAGTCTCGTATCCTGTTTCACCAATACTAAGACACTTAAACTCCTCTGTCTCAGTTTCTCCATCTGTAAAATACCTAATTCATAAGGTATTGCAAGGATTATAAATTACATAACATATACAAAAATGCTTAGAGCAGCAGATGACACATAGTAAATTTTCAAAACTTTTATCATTATTGTTAGTCGAACCTGAGCTTAGATTTTTAGGATCAGTGGGTGTAATTAGATGAAAAAGGAAAGGCAATGCTTCTAGGCCGAGGGAAAACATGTGACAGGAAGGGGCATGGCAAACAGGAGAAACTGAAATATAACCAACATGGCTGACATCGAAAAGGTGAGGATGACAAGAAACAAGGTGGTCAGGGGCCATCTTGATTTTTCAGTCAATCGGAAAATCTTTGAAGAGTTTTAGGTAGCATGAGGATAAAGGATTGAGGTGGGAATGATGAGATTTGTGTGTTAGAAAGTTACTCTGGAAGGAATTTTACTTTAGAAGGAGCTGGAATGGATTATCAAATTTCAGTCCTCAGCTTCTTAACATTTCATCATCATTCAGTTGTTTACTTCCTTCTTTCTGGAAGACTCCCCTCTCTAGTCTGAGATGACCACCAAGAGATTTTCCTTTTACCTTACTGCTTGTTCCTAAGCCTCCTTTGCTGACCCTTCTCCTCTGTTCAGTTCCTATTGTCAGAGTGTTTTAAAGCTTATCCTTAGGCTCTCTCTTCTTACTGAAATCTCAGTTGTGTAAATACCATCTAGATGTCAATGACTAAAATATCTATTTTCCATTATCAACCTGTCCTTGGAAGGTACATCTTTGACATTTCAACTTTAATGTATAATAGGCACCTCAAGATGAACAAGTCTAAAACAAACTCTTGATTTCTTCCTGCCCAACCCCCTCCACCACCCCTCCAAAAAACCCACTTCCATTGTCTAGTCTTTCATCTACTTACTCAAGTTCCAACCTTTACCTGTTCTACATCTAACCCATCCTCTCATTTTCTTTCATTCCTCGCCCATGCCAAACTCTCTTGCATCTCAGAGCCTCTGCATTTGCTATTTGCTTTGTTTAGAAACTCTTCCCCAAGATATTCAAATGCCTGTCTCCTGGTGATTCTGATGCCACTGTAAACAATCCCCTCAGGAAGGTTTTATCTAACAATACTATTTAAATATTGTCCCCTCCTCAGGCATGGGACTGGAACTCTTCACATTTTTTGTAAAAGCTTATTTTTATCATTTGTAATCATAGAATTTATCACTAGCAGGAATTACATCATTCAATGGTCTACTTGTTTATCATTTCTCCCACCCCTATAAGGAAAGGTTCGTATCTGTTCAACAAGCAGGTATCCCTTATACTAGAATAATTCAAGCTTGTGGGAAGAGCTTAGTTAAGTTTTTGGTACTTGAATCTGCTTATAGATTTATAGTGACGGGTCTGTATAAAATGAACCAAGTTGTGAGCAGAGTGAACCCAGGAAGGGGCCTTCAAACAAGCTTTGAGGAACTCCAACACACAAATGAGGGGAGGACAAGGTGGGGGGAGGGTGGAAGAGTTGGTATACAGTAGGAGAAAAACAGGACAGTGTCATGCAATGAAAGCTGGAAGAGGGGAGTATTTTTCAAGAAGGAGCGTATACGTTGTCAAATGTGACTTAAGAGTTAAGTACTCTGAGAACTAAAAAATGTCCTTTGACACACGAAGGTCACAGCTACTTCCACAAAAATCTTTTCCAGAGGAGTGACAAGAGCCAGAAGGCCAACCATGATACATCCTACAATATACAGAAGATGAGGAAATGGAAAGGGCACCAGGGAGTGCATTTTTCTTTGAGGAAAAATAAAATAGGACAAAGCAGAAAAATAAATAATAAGATCTTGTTTGTAAATAGGAGCCACCCTCTCCTTTACGGTGGATGGGCCCCTATTGGGTCATCTCACCCAACAAGTCTGGACAGGTGTGTTTTTCACACAATTAGATCAACTGCTGAGTCTGTCCAGATTTCCTCCTCAGACCTCTTTGCTTTCTACCTGCCCACACCTTTGTTTCCTATCATTCTTACCAGTACATATTCAGTTGATCTCTTCTGTTTCTGGAAACACTTTCTATATAGGAAATTCTTCTTTTGTAGCCAGCCTCCAACCTGAAAAAAAGATATTAAATAGCCAGATTACCAATCAAAGAACAATGGTATGTGTGAGGTTTAGAGCAAGCCCTGGGAATAGGAATGATGCAGACAAGATACTTATCTTCAGTAAAGGGACTGGAAAGACTCACCTGAGAGGGTGACAGGTCCAGGTATTGTGCCAGCCTTCGTGCCTGCAGAGCATCAACATCTCTGTTATGTCTAAAATGCATCCAAAGCATCTCCAGGAGGGGTCTGCTGATTTGAGGATGTCTCACCCTTATAGAACACTTTGCTCTCTTGTAGTCAAATTCTCCTTTTCTCCAGGTCTTTTCCTTTTTAAGCATCAAGCTGTGCTTTTCAGAATTGTAATTACCTTTAAGGAAAGATGAAAGAAAAAAAGCAAACCACAGAATTGTAGGTCCATCTAGTTCCTCCCGCTCACTTGGCAGCCAAAAGCCCTTCCTACATTCCCCTACCAAAGTCCTGCTCCTATGTACCTACTGCTGCTTTGTGTCGATCCTCAATTTCCTTAGTACTAGGAGTATAGTGTTCAGTAGGGGATGATCCTTCCACCACAAGAGTTTGAGTGAGCAGAAATATTTCTTAGAAATTCCTACTCCTGCAGCCACAACTGGACAGGAGAAAGAAGTTTCCAGACGAGAAATGAGAAGATCATGTGATGATTCTTAAAAACATCTCATCTTCTCAACACTCCCTTTCCACATTAAAGAATTTAATCTCTTAATCCCATCTACCAAGGGCAACTAATAACCACTCCCACCACTTTTCAGAAGGAATTGAAAAGCTATTCTTATACCCTAGAGCAGCTTTTCCTAATTACTCACTCCAAAACGCCCAAGGGCTTGGATTCAATTTAGTTAGTCCAGCCTCTGTACTTCAAGCTGTCTTGGGGCTCTCTCTGCATGCCAAGTAGTGAGAAATGAAAGTAATTTCTTGATCAAACCTCAGATATATCACCATTCATGGACAAGTGAATCAACTTTTCCCAGCCTTTATTTACTGCCCAGTTCTACTTTTGTTTTTCTGTTTTGAGGACTCAGAAATATCTACGTCCAAAGATATAATGCAAAAACTTCAGTCTTCCTCAGTTCTCTTTAGCCTTCCTTCAAGAACCTGCACAAATTTTTCTCTCTCCCCACCATCAAAGGTTAGGGGAGGAGTCTGCAGAGTCCTTTGAGAGTCCACAATTTTAGTATGTCCTTCTGGTTGAGCCACACCAGATAAAATGGGGACTTGGTACTTTCGCGCCGAACTGACAGTAAGAATACCTGTATTTCGAAAAGTAGAGCAGATGGGAGGATCAGATGAGATTAAATCTACTAAATCTCATCAATTAAAAAGTTATTTTCATGTTACCCAGATTTTGAGAGTTGGTTTTATTTGATGGGGTTAAAGAAGGGGTAGGTTCTAGTTTTATCTTTCCTTCTTATTTCACTGTTTGGTTTCCTGTGTTCTTCTAGTTCTTCTCTTCAGTGCTAATAAAATAAAATAAAATAAAAATCCCTGGTGGACACTGGTAAACCTGCCTTTTTAAAATAAATGCTCTAGGGTGTGGTAAGGGGCATCTCCATTCCTGATATTTAGGAATTTAAGAAAAAAAAGTTGTAGCAAACCATACACTTATGAGCAATGTAAAAACAGCTCCTCTATATATACATAAATAAATCTGAGGGGTAAACAGGTTTTCTTTTATTTGAATTTTTCTGTCTTCTTTATTTTGAATTTTCCAGTCTTCTTTTTAAAGTGTTTAGGCAATTTTTTTTTACTCTTTAATTTTTATTTATTTTTATGTATGTGAGTGAAATTGATCCTAATCAGGTGTGATAATGAAATTTCAAAGACACATTGAATTTAACAGCTGGAATCGGATACTTTAGAAATTTTATAGCTCAGGTTCTCATTTTAAAGATGAGCAATCCAAGGCTCAGAGGTTTGAATAATTAATATTACAAAGCCAAGGTCAGAATCTGTGACTTCCGGTTCTCAGTCCAGAGCTCTTAACCCCTCATCTAACATTGCTATGAACGAACTCTCTCAGCTAGATAGCTGTGATAGCTCTTGCATCATGTTAGCTTCCGGCCCAACACTCAAAGTTACCTTTTTGGTTGTTACTGTTGTTGTTTTAATTCTTAAACTTTAAATTTTGAGATAATTTTAAAATTTACAAAAAATAAAACACTCATACAGTGAATTCCAGCATACTCTTAATCCAGATACCCGGATTCACTAACTTTTAACATTTTGCCACATTTACCATATCATTCTATCCATTTACTTATCTGTCATCTATCTATCCATCCATCTGTTTTCTAATATTTTATACTTCCATATACATTTCCTGAGCACAGACATTCACCTATGTAATCAACTCAGCTTATCAAATTCAAGCAATTTAACATTGATATAAAGATTACAGTCTGTCCCAGTTTTTTCATATGTCTCAATGATATCCTTTTGGACCACTGTCCCTTTGTTATTAGTTCCAGTCTGGGATCAAGGACTGCATTTAATTGTCACTGTCATTTTATTTGCTCTTTTCAAAATTTAATTGTGGAAACGTAAACAACATAAATTTTCCCATATCGAACACACATAAGCAGAACATTGAGTAGGATTGATCACATTCACAATGTTGCACTACTCTTACCACTACCTATTACCAGAATTTCCCATCACCCCAAAGAGAAACTGTACATCCATTACGCATTAATTCCCTATACATTCCTCCCCTGGTAATCAGTACTCTAAATTCAGTCTCTATGAATCTGCATAATAGAGCTGTTTCATATAGGAATGAATACAGCATTTCACTCTGTTTGACTTAGCTCACTCAACATATCTTCAAGGTTAAAACCTGTAGTGGCATATAGTAAACCTTTATTCCCAGCAGTACAAAGTTGCAAAAAGATGTTCCGTTCTCTGATTTGCTCACTTCTGCTATGCCTGGTCGCCTGACAACCAAGAGTCACATCACCCTTCTCAATGAGGGAACTGGTGTTTTGCCAACCTTAGTATGCGTCAACCAGCTGATCAGGAAGTGTGAGGTGATTCCAAAAACAAATGCTCTCAACCGTGTAGCTGAGATGTCACCCAATGATGCCCACCAAAGGGGTTGATTTTCTGAAACTGTAACCTCAGCTCACGGATCAGAGTGGGAAGCTGTTGGACATTCTCTGCTATTGAGAGGTGTCCTGAAGGAGGACTCATCCCAGCTACTTAAAACCCATAGAGGAACATCCATTTCCTGGAATTGGTAGTAATGCGGTGACTACATACTCTCTGGGTTGAGGTAGGTCCCCTTGGCAGAGCCCAGATCACTATGGTGGGGTCTCACGGCCAAGGGTGCCATCCCCACAGGTGTAGTCCACGAGGCGATACTGAAGCCCTGGTACTGCGCGAACCAAGAGGAGTGGTCTAGGGTAATGTCTGCGATGGCGGAGGGGGTGACCCAGGAGCTAAGAGGTGCGCAAGTAGAAGCGCCTCGTCCTCTTTAAAGGGATAAGGACATCAGCATGTCTTTAGGATCCAGGATTCCCGGAGCTAACTATATTGAATGATTACACCCCCGAAAGCGCTAGTGTCCTCCAGAAGTTCGCCGCGGGAAGTTCCAAGCTTCGTTTTTCTGGAGGGGTTTCAGAGTCTGGGAACTGTTGCCTCTAGGGGTGTTACGCCGCTTCCCCTCCACCCCCGCCCAATGCTTGCGGAGACTCTTGGATCCCTGCACTTTCCCTGCAGTCTCTGGGCCTTCCCACCGGTTAGCTCTTCCAATCTGCGCTCGTGTGGGAGCGGTCCGAGGCCCTGACCGGATCAGCAGCCAGAACGCCCTGCTCCTCAGACAGCAGCATCAGGAGCTGCGAGCCTGCCGCCCCTTGCGGCGGTGCTCCTCCACGAGCTGCTTCCCCTCCAGACTTGAGAGGTGAGGACTCTGGCTCCCCTGGGCCCCGGGGACCGAGACCCAGGGCGGGTTCGGCGCCCGCGATCCCTGGGTGGTCCGGCTGGCGTGGCCACGGGACTGAGCAGGCTGGGTCGCAGCGCTGGAGGGTCAAACCCTTCTGGGCCTCCCGGGTTTCCGATGGCTGGTGAGCGCCTTTGCACACCTAGTGTGGCCAGAGGGAAGGGAGCAGATAACCACCGCCCGCTGCCTGGCCCACCGTCCCTCCGCTGACTGAACAGAACCACCAGCTTTGATTTGGGTTTCAGTGAATGAATCGAAATTTTGGGACTACTTATATAGTTAAATTGAATTTGTAATGCAAAAAAATAAAGTGATTTATATGATTACTCTTTAATTTTTTTTTCATGAAAATGTGGATTTTCCCACAGAGGGGTTACATGTCTTTTGTTAAATCTATTTTTAGGTCATTGATGCTTTTTAATGTAATTGTACATAACTACTTTGATTACATTTTATTTTCTTCCTTTTGCTGGAAAGTTGAAATACAGTAAGAGTTTTGTGCATGGGTTTTGGCTCTGGCAACCCCACTAATTTTTTTTCTTGGTTACTTTATATATATAAACGTATGATCATTCCGTTCTACATATATAATCAGTAATTCACAATATCATCACATAGTTGCATATTCATCATCATGATCATTTCTTAGAATGTTTGCATCAATTCAGAAAAAGACATAAGAAGACAACAGAAAAAAATTCATACATATCATACCCCTCACCCCTCCCTTTCATTGATCACTAGCATTTCAATCTAAATTTATTTTAGCATTTGTTCCCCCTACTATTTATTTTTATTCCATATGTTTTACTCATCTGTTGATAAGGTAAATAAAAGAAGCATCAGACACAAGGTTTTCACAATCACACAGTCACATTGTGAAAGCTATATCATTATACGATTATCTTCAAGAAACATGGCAACTGGAGCACAGCTCTACATTTTCAGGCAGTTCCCTCCAGCCTCTCCATTACATCTTTTAAAAAAAAAATTAATTAAAAAAATTTAACAACAATGAACTAAAACATTAACACATGATCATTCCATTCTACATATATAATCAGTAATTCACAATATCATCAGATAATTGGATATTCATCATTTCTTAGAACACTTGCATCAATTCAGAAAAAGAAATAAAAAGACAACAGAAAAAGAAATAAAACGAAAACAGAAAAAAAAAGATTATACATACCATACCTCTTACCCCTGCTTTCATTGATCACTAGCATTTCAAACTAAATTTATTTTAACATTTGTTCCCTCTATTATTCATTTTTATTCCATATGTTCTACTCGTCTGTTGACAAGGTAGATAAAAGGAGCATCAGACACAAGGTTTTCACAATCACGCAGTCACACTGTGAAAGCTATATCATTATTCAATCATCATCAAGAAACATGGCTACTGGAACACAGCTCTACATTTTCAGGCAGTTCCTTGTGTTGGCTAGAGAGAGAGGCCACATCTGAGCAACAAAAGAGGTTCTCTTGGGGGTGACTCTTAGGCCTAATATTAAGTAGGTTTGACCTATCCTTTGTGGGGTTAAGTTTCATATGAACAAACCCCAAGATTGGGGGCTCAGCCTATTGCTGTGGTTGTCCCCACTGCTTGTGAGAATATCAAGAATTCTCCACTTAGGGAAGTTGAATTTTCCCCCTTTCTCACCATTCCCCCAAGGGGACTTTTGCAAATACTTTTTTATTTACTGTTCAAATCACTCTGGGATGTATCAGGACATCACCCTGGACAAACCTACAAAATCTTATACCATACTCAAGGTTCTAAGTACTATGGTCTTCAATTAAGCTGTCTACATAAATTATATTAAGAAATGCACTAGTCAAAATATAAATTTTGTACCAAATAAACATTTTTTGCTTTAGTCCCACACATAAGTTAAAGTTTTAAAATATTAATTACCATCCATTTTCAATACCCTGCAGTATTGACATTCCTTTGTTCTTCCTCATGAAAAAACATTTTTAAATTTGCACATTTAGTCACTATCATTATACATTCTAGGCATTCCTAGATTATACCATCTCAGTCTTTATCGTCTATCTTTCCTTCTGATTTCATTTGTGCCCCCAGCCCTCCTCGCTCTATCATCCTCAAGTTCAGCTTCATTCAGTGTTCTAACATTATTGTATTACAGTTAGGTAGTATTGTGCTATCCATTTCTGAGTTTTTACAAGTGGTCCTGTTGCACAATCTGTATCCCTTCAGCTCCAATTGCCCAATATCTACCCTATATCTATCTCTTGATGACCTCTGTTACCAGCTGAAATTCTCCAAGTTCATTCACTAATGTCAGTTCATATCAATGAGACCATATAGTATTTGTCCTTTTTGTTTCTGGCTAATCTCACTCAGCATAATGTCCTTAAGGTTCATCCATGTTGTTACATACTTCATAACTTTATTTTGCGTTACAGCTGCATAATATTCCATTGTATGTATGTACCACAGCTTGTTTAGTCACTCGTCTGTTGATGGACACTTTGGCTGTTTTCATCCCTTTGCAATTGTAGATAATGCTGCTATAAACATTGGTGTGCAAATGTCCATTTCTGTTCTTGCCCTCGTGTCCTCTAAGTAGATACTTAGCAACGGTATTGCCGGGTCATATGTTAATTCTATAATTAGTTTCCTGAGGAACTGCCAAACTGCCTTCCAGTGTGGTTGTACCATTTGGCATTCCCACCAACAGTGGATAAGTGTGCCTCTTCCTCCACATCCTCTCCAGCACTTGTCGTTTTCTGTTTTATTGATAATGGCCATTCTGGTGGGTATGAGATAATATCTCATTGTGGTTTTTATTTGCATTTCCCTAATAGCCAGGGATGTTGAGCATCTTTTCATGTGCCTTTTGGCCATTTGTATTTCCCCTTCTGAGAAGTGTCTGTCCAAGTCTTTTGCCCATTTTGTAATTGGGTTGTCTGTCTTTCTGTTGTTGAGTTAAACAATCTCTTTATATATTCTGGATACTAGATCTTTACCTTATATTTCATCCAAATTTGTCTCCCATTGTGTAGGCTGTCTTTTTACTTTCTTGGCAGAGATCTTTGATATGCACAAAATTGTTTAATTTTGAGGCATTCCCATTTATTTATTTATTTTTTCAATGCTCATGTTTTGGGTGTAAGGTCTATGAAGCCACCTCCTATGATAAGATTTATAAGATATTTCCCTACATTTTCTTCAAGACGTTATATGGTCTTAAAGCAAATGTTTAGGTCTTTGATCCATTTTGAGTTAATTTTTGTATAGGGTGTGAGATATGGATCCCCACTAATTTTAAATTAATTTTAATAATTTATCTGTAGGTTTTAAAACTTTTTACACACATAATTATAATGTCAGTAATGATAAATATATTTCTTCCTTCCCCAAATTTTCATATTTTCTATTTATTGTCTTCCATGACTACACTTCCTAGGATCCCTAGTAAAAAGTTAAAAGAGAGATCGAGATGGTATAATCCAGAATGCCTGGAGTGTATAATAATAGTGAAATGCACAATGTACAAATCTTAAAAATGATCTTGCATGAGGAAGAACAAACGATTGTCATTATTGCAAGGTGCTGAAAATAGATGATAATACTTTAAAATATCACCTTAGGTGTGAGACTAAAGCAAAAAATGTTTATTTGTCACAAAATTTATATTTTGACTAGAGCATTTCCTAATATAACCCATGCAGATAGTTTGATTAAACATCATAAGTACTTGGAATCTCAGGTAGCCACATGAGATTTTGCTGGTTTGTCCAGAGTGATTCCCC
>PVIY010062214.1:0-10944 GCA_004026745.1 Myrmecophaga tridactyla | reverse complement strand
GCCAAAACTAATCACTAGCATAATTTTAAGGACTTCACCATCTGATACAACTCACCCATATGAAAAATTTGGTTGATCATTTTTCCAGCACCAACCTGTTATGATTCCAATATGCTAAACAATCTCATAAAATACATCATAAATGTAAGAATAAATAACCTTAAATGTGAAAATATGATATTGGATACCAATTAATAATACTTTTATACAAATATATCCTTGCATGCATAGGATAAATATCTGCTATGAAGCAAACGACTGGATGTACTGAAAACAACAGCATTGTTCTTCCTTGGAAATCTGCATACTTAGAGTTTACCTAAGAGTCAATCACATGAACTTGCAGATGTCATCCAACCTTTGTATTTTTTGACTTTTTGTCTTCACATATCAATGAATGACTCTTAACATTTTGGAAATAGGGTGCTCTTTAAGAACCTGATAAAAGCAAAGAAGGTCCCACCAAAATGCACATCTGTATAAATATAACACTTTAGAGTATTTGTAAATTACCAGAAATATGGCCAGGAAATTTCTGGTAATGATACATTAAAAATCCCACTAGCAGAAGATGCCTAAATTTCTTTCCAGTATTAACCTTCTTTAATTTTAGGGGATGTGTAACAAATTTATCAAAATGAACATGTTTAAAAAAGTAATTTCTACATTTCACTTCCAAAAATTGGACTATTTCCCTACTCAGTTCTCTTCAAATTTCCATGAAGTCCTCGTGCCTTTTTCTTTGTAATATATCCTGAATCTAATAAATACTGAGCTACTACCAATCCAAACACCATTACTACTATTACTACACTATTACTACTACCACCGCTACTACCAATCCAAACACTATTACTTTTGGTAAGCATATTGCAATAATCTCCTAACTGGACTACACCCTTGTCCCTCACTCTCACCAGCCTGCAGTCTTTTTGAAAAAAAATCAGGTCGTTTTTCCTGTGCTTATGAATATGGAAGAAGCGCTCATTGTACTGGATGCTAATGCTGAATTCCTTGAAAATGGTCTTTCATTTCCTCCTTTAGTGACCTCCATTAACTGTGACCTCTTCCTCCTTTATTGACCTCTGACTGTGTTAGATGGTCATCATCTAACACAGTTGCCTCTCATTCATTCTGCTTCAGACTTGCATGTTTCCTTGCTGTTTCTCAAAAATTCCAAATTTCTCCCAATATTAGAGATTTTGAACTATTTGTTCCAACTGACTGGCACATTATTCCACCATATAATCCATGGCTCACTCCCTTCTCCTTTAAGATTCTTTCAGGGACAGTTTTCTCTATTAGCTCTATCTTAATCATCTATTTACATTGTTACATGCCCCATCCTTATTACTTTGCTCAGACCCTGCTGCATTTCCCACCCCACCCCCATAACTACTATCTCCTTCTAACTCTTGTTTACAATGTTAATTGTTAATTTTTTTCAGACAGGAATGCAAACCCTACAAGGGCAGAACAAACTATTTATTTACTGCTTAATCTCCAGAATCATGAAAAGTTCCTAGTACATAACTGGCAGTCAATAAAAAAGTGCTAGATGAATAAATGGGCAGTTATTTTCTTATTTTGATGCTGTTTATCCCAAAGCACTTTCCACTTCTAACCTAAGTCAAAATATTCAGAAAAAAGTTGCATCCTGGTGGACTTTCCTTATACCATAAGACGTACATGAAGGAAGAGTTAAAAAAGAAAAAAGACAGAGGGCAAGAAATTGTTTCCCCAAACCTCAAATCCATCTTGAATTCAAAACAAATTGCAATTCATTTGAAAATGTGAAATGAAAGGTGCAATAAATATCAGAGCCAATCTTGCTAAAGCATCCCATAGAGAATGGCATCTCAGGATGTGTATTCCCCTGCACAAAACCATTTCCCTTACTGGGAGTAATTTAAATTCTACTACAATTCTCCTACTTTATGAAAAGTAATTGGCCCCACTGGTACACGAAAATAAAGAACAGAGAGTGAAAATATCTGCCGCTAGCCTGGACAGCCTGGACAGTACAGAATAATCACTGTTAGAGTCAAAAACAAGATCCTTGTTTTCTTTTCTCTGGGAGTGAATGTATGAGGGACCCAGTGGGTAACTTCCAGACTGAATTTCCATTTCTAGGTGAGGGCCAGATACACTGTTGGCTGGAACCCTTTTTTAGACAGGACATATGAGCATCCAAGTGAAGGTGTGTGCACACCTGTGGTTGTGTATGTATGTGTGTCTGTATATGTGTTTATTTGGCACAGGAGTGATCCTTTGAGGGCAAGACCAGATTCTGCAGCCCCATTACGAATTTCAGCTGAGAGTACAGAGAGCCCAAAATGTTTACCCCTGATCTCAGGTAGCTACCCTCAGTCAGAAAGTCAGTGTCCTGGAAATGACACTCTTCTCCATCTCCTTGTTGCTTTGCCTACCTTTGCTACACATGATATGGGTATTTCCCCAAAAGTCCTTTGGGATTCCTTCCAAACAGCACCTAGAATTATTTACCTCCATCTCCAAAGACTCA
The DNA here is from genome assembly GCA_004026745.1 of Myrmecophaga tridactyla. NCBI lineage: Eukaryota > Metazoa > Chordata > Mammalia > Pilosa > Myrmecophagidae > Myrmecophaga > Myrmecophaga tridactyla. Next base: position 8,420 of record PVIY010062214.1, on the reverse strand, counting down.
TTTAGAATTCCTCATTCTCCATGGACTCAAATGGAATTAATTTGCAGTTTGGGTATGTTATATTAACTAGGATATAATGAAACAAGGGATAGTTTATTAATTTTATGAATCAAAATATAGATAGGAAATGTAGCTGAAAATAGGAATTTTCCAAATTTGTACTGGGTAGATGTTCTAAAATATCATGTATAGCAGAACATGTTTCTTATTATAAGCTATTCCTCTGTCCAGGTTATCCATCTGTCTTTTCCATCAGTAAACTCCTACCCATACTTGGAAATGAACAATATGTTCATTTTTTGTTGGTACAAGCTCATTGTTATATGTAAAAATATTATTACAATTAGGAAATATGTTATATCAGAATAAAATGTGTTTCTCATATTAATTGTAACATTAACATATATTAAACTGAAAAAAGAAAGAAAGAAAAGCATTCACAATATCTTAGTTGTTATCAATCATTTCTTCATCCAGTTGCAATTTCCATTCTGAATATTCTCTTAGATGTAAAGTTTTTTGAAATATATCTGTCATATTCTTATCCTATCTCTGTATTCTCATACAGTTTCTACATTTTTAACCTTGATTTTTAAAATTTTTTGTTCATACATAACTTTATACTTTATTTAATTAATATTGGATTCTTAAATTTTTATATCATAATTATGGTGAAGTAAAAATTATTCATAATAACTAAGAGGATTGGAATATGGGAAGTTGAGTGCACTTCATGTTTTAGGGCTGTCCCATTCTTTTTTTTATTTTTTTTCCACAAACTGTATACGTGAAAGCACTTAAAGACCCAGAATCAGAATTTTAATTGGCTGCTGCCAAGTTTAAATAAAACATCTCCAGAAACATATTGACTCATATGGCTTTATTAATTCAATGAAACTTTTTTCAGATGAGAGCACATATTTGAGAAAGAATTTGGAAAAAATAGAGGTGTAAAACTGAGTCTTGCATAAATTATGATTTCATACTTTTTTCATCTTAGAGATTCCTCCATCATATATAGTTGTATTAACTCCCAAGGATTTCCAATTGTACCCATATATAACTCCCATTGTTTCTTATTTTCTCATACAGAAATTGTCACTCTTAATTGTAGTGTTTTTACAGAATCTGTGCAATTGCATTGTAGGTGTCCCCAGAAGAAGAAACAAGAGAGAAGGAATATTCAATTAAACAATGGCAGATAATTCCCAAATTTATTGAAAGACATGAATACATACATTCAAGAAGCCCAATGCATTCAAACAGGAAAAACACTAGGAGACCAATTTCTAGCCAGTAGTCAAAGTGGCAATTGCAAGGACAAAGAGAAATTTCTGAAATGTGCAAGAGAAACAACACATTATGTTCAAGTGTGTCCCAATAAGATTAAGCGCCAATTTTTAATTAGAAAATTTGAAGGCAAGGAGGCAGTGGGAAGAAATATTTAAAATCCTGTTAGAAAACAAATTCTGACCAAGAATGTTATATGCCATGTAGGTCATTTTAAAATGAGGAAAGATTAAGATATTCTCAGACAAACAGAAGATGAGGGAGTTCATCACCTAACCTATAATCAATGCTAAAGAGATCTCAATAGCCTGAAAGAAAAGTCACTAAACAGCGGATTGAAGTGGCATAAAGAAATAAAGAACTTTAGTAAAGTTACCTTTATGAATGATTATAAATGATAGTACTATTTTACTGTATTTTTTGGCAATTGTATTTTTAACCACTTATAGATTCTAAAATGCAGGAGCATAAAAAGTTATGGTAAATCTATAATTCTGGACTTACAATGCATAAAAATATCATTTGTAATACATACAACAAAACAAGTGGGAGAACAGCAGGGAACAGAAGCAGGGTATGTATATGCTATCATATAATCAAGGTGATTATTTTAGACTTAGGATGTTAAACGTTAGATACATGGTAACCACAAAGATAATTCAATTATTAGCTATTAAAGGGTGGTCAAGCTCTTATTCTCATCAGAAAGCTGAGGAAATGAAGCCAAATAAGGAAATCAATAGCTCTTGGTAGTTTGTCTGATTGAGTAGACATACGTGAAAAGTACTGGCCAATGTATGGTACATCCTGGGCACTCAAAAAATGTCAGCATCCTTCCATATATATTGAAAACTTATTCTGAGCCAGGTATTTTACTGATATTTTTACAAACACCAGTATAGAGCTATTAATCCTGCCATGATTAGTAAAAACTAGAAAAATATATATATAAATATATATTGCTCACTATGTTCCCGTTGCTATTCTAGGTCTTATATTTAACCCATTTACTCATCACAGAAAACTTGTTAGGTTAAGTCTTTCAGATTTATGTGCATTTCAAAGGCACAGAGCTAATAAACACAGAATTGGTGTTGGAACCCAGAATTCTCTTAATCAAGAGTACTTGTTCTCAATGGGCAAGTCATTTTTTCTCTCTCATATGTGAATTATTTTCCTCTCTTGTTTTCCTGGCAAAGATAATGTTCTAGTCTTCTGACTACTTGCATTTAATTAACTTTAAAAACAGCTTTAAAAATATTTAAGTTAAGAACACTTTGTTTTCCATCTTCCCTTAGTTAATGGAAAATATATAACCATGGTTCAGGCGTTTTTGGTAACTGGGGATATTGAACATTAGGCAAAATCTATGTTTGTGTGTCAAAGCATTGAGAAATCATGAATCCCTCAAAGCCTTTGTTCTGGTGTTCCCAAGCTCTTCAGGGAAGCAAAGAGGGAGGCATATTTATAAGATAATTAATATGACTGTATGAGAGTTTATAATCTCAATTGCAAACTGACATCCTCTCTGCCTATAAAGGAAGTAGCAGAAAGCTGAAACCAAGAAAGATTTTCCCTTTATCAACGTAAAATATTTAACAGTGAACTCAAACAGGGACAATAGTGTAGCTAGAATGCAAACCCAATTTTTCTTACTTGTGGTCTAGAGTTCTGGCTGTTAGGAAACAAGTAGTGGGTGTCAAAATGTTTCAGATATACCCAGTAACATTGGGTGAGGATGCAAATGATTGATAAAACTGGTTATAGAAGCTCAGAACGCTGAAGGTTATTCTATTTATCTTACTGTTTCTAAATAAGGTATCTCTACTCATTAGTACATAAAGTGCAGAGGATTTAGTCTGCACTCAAGGTTCTTAACAAGCTGACTTTAGGTTATCTTTACAACCTTCTGCCTCACAAATTGTTTCATCCACTCAAGTCTTCAACTAACTACATTACTCACATAATTAATTTCCCCATAATGATCTCACATACTTTAGGAAATTCACAGTTAAATATATAGCACTGTGTTACTATTAGTATGCTGAAGTCTACCTTGAAATCATTTTATGAGAACAGGAGTTTATTATTATTGTATGCATAATATGCAAAACTTCAACTTATAAAGTTACTACCTCAATGGCAAGCTGGAAATTTCTCTATCAATTATATATCCAGGCTTGCGCTCACTGTTTCCACATATATATTGGTGCATTATCTATTGTTTAGGCAAGGAAAGTTATGGCTGGAGCTCATCTGGCTCAAGTATATTCAATGACTTTGGGCAACCTTGGGAACACTTCACAGAGCCAACGACTATCATTTTTTCTTGCCTCTAAAGAGCATGACAATTGGCAAAATATTATTTTTATGGTATACTTAAGAAGATTTCCAAGGAGAAGAGATATTCTTGGAGACCTGAAATTAGAGCATTCATCCAGTTGGCAGCACATTTGAGGGGTCAGGAGAGAGATGAAATCAGTCTCAAAGAAGAAACAGAATGAATGACAGTTCTCACAAGGGAGAAAGTCCAGTGAGTTCAAGAAACTATGAGAGATGAAATAAAGATGGGGTGAAGAAAGGTATGAACAGATTGGCCAGGAGGATTTTGGTACAATTGGAAATTATTACCATAATGAGGAAACCATGCAATCATATCTACATGTTTAATATAAAAGCCAGGTAATAAGTTGAAGGGGCTCAAGTTATCTCTCTTACCTGGAAACATTCTTAAATCCTGTCCTTTGTCACCTATTAATCAATCTTTTAGTAAAGGCAATAAAATGATGCATTAAGAATTTCTTTTAAGAATGACTAACAGTTGTATAAAATGGGTCCTTATCCTGGTAGGCAGAAAACAAAGAAAGTCATTCTCAAATTGTCTTCTAAACATAAATTCATATCCCATAGTAAATCAACCTCAAGTTGCTAATGAAGTCCTAAAGACATGAAACTTTTAAAGTGTGCATTTGCAATGAAAGTTTCCTATCCCTATTACACACAAAAAAACTACAAAGTCTTGAAACAGATACACAAGCAGATTTGATGAAAACTTTTAATGCTCCATTAGAAGAACTGATATTACAATCATTATTTATACTTCTGCAGGTAGTACAGTTGTACCACAAATTCATTACGTTATATTTTAGTACCAAGCTCTGTATAAAACAGGAAGAGATAAAAAAAAAACTAAACTACAACCCAATGATTTGTTGCCATATTGATAAAAGAAAAAATACAGGCCAGATTTCTTTATAGGCTCTGATTTTAAGAGTGGGATGTATTTTTCCACCCCTTGAACCTAGGATTCTTTCTGCTTTACTTTGGCCAATAGGTTGTACCAAAGTCTGTGCCACCTGAATTCCCAGCCAGCCTGTGTCTCTGAGGCTTTGATTGCCATTATTCTCAGTTTGGAATCTGGCCTCCACCATGTAAGCAAAATTAAGTTAGCTTTTTAGACATCTAGCCAGGCTTTCTCAGTCTCCCCAGCTGACAGTAAGCTGGCTCCAGACATGTTACTGCAGCCATTCTAGATCAACCAGCAACAACTGGATGAACAGCTGAACACAGAGACTGGTATTAGCCCAGATAAGGCAGACAGGTCTGGCACAAGCAGAATTGCATAATTGAAATGGGACCTGATCAAACCCTGATTCCATCACTTGGTAGCTCCATAATTTGGGGAGAGTCTCAACAATACCTCAACCCAGGAAACCAACTTTCTATAATTGCCATTTGTTAACATGTCTGTAGAAACAATTATAAAATATGAACAGATAATGGCAACCATGACAATATAGGTTGGAGAAGAGATTAACAATCTTTCATACTCATATATCTTTGGATACATGGCAAATTATCATCAAGGTGTCTGAAGTCAGAAACACAATGTGCCAAAGCCATCAATATTTTTTTTTACTTCACGATTTGTATTTTTATAGATGTTTCCCTAAAATTCAGTTTTTTGAGCTTGTGTGTATTGTTTACCCCTTTTCCTTAACTTTTTTAATTGCAGATAATTACTAGTGCTTGACATTTTGGAATCATGGACCTCTTTAAGAAACTGGTAAAGGCAAATATTGTCACATCAAAATACACATTTGTATAAACACATAAGATTTTAGAGAGATTACAAGTTACCAGAAATCCATCCATGGAATTTCTGGTTATGCAATTTGTATTAAAAACTTCACAACTAGAAGATGCTGAATTTTCTTTCCAATTTTAAAATTCTATAATTACAAGAGATGAATAATAAATATGTCAAACCTGGCATGTTTAAAACAGAATTCTTACATAACGCTTCCAAAAATTGATCTGCACAATCCCCAGATCAGTTAATAAAATCCCACCTTTTCAGTTTCTCATGCCAAAAATTTGGCATTATCATATTCACTTTCCTTTCTATATGTTCTTCAAATTTCTAGGAAATCCTGGGGTCCTCACCTTCATGATTTATACTTAATCTGACTATTTCTCACCACCTCCACAACTACTACTTGGGTCCAAACACCATTATTTTTGCCAAGCATATTCCAATAATCTTTTAACTGGTCCATACCTCTACCCTTTACTATCTATAGCCTGTCGGTCTTTAATTAAAAAGTCAGGTCATGGGGGTGCAAGGGTACTTCAGTGGTTAAGTTCTTTCCAACCATGCAGGAGACCTGGGTTCAATTTCCCACCCATGCACTTCCCTAAACAAACCAGAAAATGAACAAGCAAAATCAACAAGTGGGACTGTAATAATGGGATAATCAGATAGAAAACAGAATGAAATGTGACCCCTGCAATACATCACACAAAAATAAGTCTGGTCATGTCACTCCTGTACACTGTAAGTGCTCTTATTTTCCTCTAAAGTTAAATTCTATACAATACCCTAAATTTCTTGTATATCTTTGACTTCCATTAGTAAATATTTTCATTTCCTAATATTTGCCCCAACATTCACTTTCTTCTAGAACTGCTGGCAATCTTACTATTTCTCAAAAATGTCCAACCATGCCCCAGCATCAATATATTGAACTATTTCTTCTCTCTGTCTGATCACTCTTCTCCCAAAGGATTATGTGGCATGCCCACATCTATTGTAAGTCATTTTCAAATGTCAGTTTCTCAATTAAACCCATATTAATCATCTATCTTGTTTTTAGTGGGGGGTTCATGGTCTGGGACTCAAACCTGGGTCTCCCGCATGAAAGGCGGGCATTCTAACTTCTGAACTACCTTGTACTCCTTTAATCATCTATTTTAATTTTCATGCGGACATTCACCTCTCCTTATTACTCTGCTCAGACAGCTCCATTTTCCCCATACATATTGTTTTCTTCTAACTCCTGTTAAGTTCATTATTTGTTTCTCCCTCCTGAATACAACATCATGAGAGCAGAGCGATTTGACTGTTTCTTTAATGTTGCATCTCCAACATAGTTTCTCATAACTAATGGACACTCTATAAATATTTCTATGATGAATAAATGGTTAGTTGCATTAATATCAAAGAAGGAGTCAGTCTTTCATGTACCATAAGACCAGTAAGAAGGAAGAATAAATAAAAGAGAGGACTCATTTCCAAGACTTCAGATCTGCTTTGAATTAGAAATAAATTCAATTAATATGTGAATGTGAAATAAAAAGCATGGAAAATATTAGACATGAATGGGTTGTAAAATGTGTCTTCCCCTGTAGCAGCTTTACTTCTTGCTTCCTTCCATGGGAGCATACAAAACTCAGTGGTAAATAAAAGTCAGTATTGAGAAATGAAAATGTCATCCCTTGATAGCTTGGGAAAAACTGTTAAGTGTCAAACAGCATGCCACATTTTTTGTCCCGTAGGTTTCTCCACTAGGTGAGTGAATATAAGATGATTCAAATGCAGCTACAAGACTGATACATCATTGGATGGCACCCTGTCTTAAAGGCAGCGTATGAGTGTTTGTGTGTCCATGTGCATGTATGTGGTGTGTGAATGCATGGGTTTGTGTGCATGTGTGTGTGACCTGCAGCACAGAAGTGATCATTTGAGAGACAAACCAGACACTACAGTCCTATTCTTAATTATAACTGATGGCACAGAGAGACCAAATGTTTAGCTGCCCCTAATATTATGTACTTACCCTTGATCAGTAAGGCTATTTTCTGGAAATGTCATTCTTTTCCCCTCCTCTGATGCTTTGGATTGCCTTTGCTGATATGACATATGTATTTCCACAACAGCCCTTTGAGACTCCTTTCATATAGCATCCCAGAAAAAGTTATCTTGGTCTACAAAGACAAAATTACAATTGATTTGCAGTTCAGGTATGATATATTATTGAGGATATTATGAAATACACAGTATTCTCTTAAAATGCACTCTTTGTGGTTCTGTCAAAATATAAATATTAATTGCATCTGATTATAGGATTTTTTTCAAATTTTACTACATAAATATTCTAGAGTATATCACATGGTTCATAATTTTGTCATTGCCATTTGCTTTTTGCTCTGGCCTGGCTAATATTCCTTATTTTTTCCTTCATCAAGCTTTTATCTATTCTTGAAAATCAATAATAGGAATTTTTAGATTGGTGCCACTTCAAGTTTTATGTTCCAAAATGCTGTTATGTTCAGGAAATATGCATCACATTGAAATAGTCTACATTTTAAATTATAAATTTGTCATATATAAAACTAAATATGCAAAGAAATATAAATTCATAGAACCTTGTTCATTATAAATCACTGCTTCACCCAGTACAGACTGTCACTTAGAATCTTCCCTTAGGCTTAAAGCATTTTGCAATCTATCTATCTATCCATCATTTCTCATATATTTTATTTCTTTCTTACAGCTGTTATACTTTTGCCTTTGATTCTTTAATTTGGGGAGAATGGAGAAATTATATTGCTGGAGTCTCATAGTAAAGTAAATGTGTTTGTTCTCTCATGTACCTAAGGAAATCTATTATCTTTATATTAAGGAAAGCCAAAATATAAGAATAAGGAAAAGAATAACAACTTTGTTTTCATTTCCATTTTATATTAAAACATTTCCTCATAACTTCCTAATTCATTTTCTCTCCCAATAAATACTTTATTATCTTTGGAATTGAAATTTCTCAGTTTACTCTCCCTTCTCGCCTGTG
>PVIY010062213.1:0-10991 GCA_004026745.1 Myrmecophaga tridactyla | reverse complement strand
TTTCTGGTATATTGCATTCCAGCAGCTAGCAAACTAGAACAGATATCTTTTATTTCTTCATGGTTCATGGGAACGACCACTCTCATTTCTGATTTTATTTATCAGAAGTTTCTCTCTTTTTGTCTTTGTCAATCTAGCTTAGGGTTTGTTAATTTTATTGATCTTCCCAAGGAACCAATTTTTGGTTTTATTGATTCTCTCTATTTTTTTTTATCCCCAATTCATTAATTTTTGCTCTAATTTTTATTTTTTTCTTTCAGATTGTTTTGGGATTAATTTACTATTCTTTCTCCAGTTTCAGTAGTTCTTCTCTTAGGTTGCTGGTTTTAGGTCGTTCTTCCTTTTTAATGTAGGCATTTGGGGCTATAAATTGCTCTCTCAGCACTGCCTTTACTGTATCCCATAAGTTTTTTTTTTTCTTTTTTTGCCTGGGCAGGCACCAGGAATCAAACCTGGGTCTCTGGCATGGCAGGTGAGAACTCTGCCACTGAGCCACTGTTGCCCACTCTCCCCATAAGTTTTTATATGTTGTGTTCTTGGCTTCATTTTTCTCAGCATACTGACTTATTTCTCTTGCAATTTCTTTGACCCTCTGATTGCTTGAGTCTGTTATTTAATCATCATATATTTTCATATTTTCCAGTTTCTTTTTTTATTGAGTTCCAGCTTCATTCCATTATGATCAGAGAAAGTGCTTTATATAATTTCCATCTTTTAAAACTTATTCAGACTTGTTTTGTGCTCCCAGAATATGTTCTATCCTTGAGAATGTTTCATGAACATTTGAGAAAAATGTATAACCTGCTCTTTTGGGTTGCAAGTTTCAAATAAAAGTCTTTAAGGTCTGGTTTATTTATCATAGTATTTAGGTTCTCTATTTCTTTTTTGTTCTTCTATTTTAATGATCTATCTATTGGAGAGTGGTGTGTTGAAATCTCCCACTACTGTGGTAGAGTCATCTATTACTCCTTCTAATTTCACTAATGTATGCCTCATGTACTTTGGGGCAAATTGTTGCATCTATGAGTATTTATAGTGTCCTCCTTTTTGCTTATGACATTTTTGCATTTAAAGTCTAGTTCCTCTGATATTATAGCTGTTCGAGTTTGAAAAGTTTGTGTACACTAGAAAAGCCATGTTTTAATACTGATCCCATCATGTGGAGCAATTGTTTCTTTTAAGCCCTATTCAGTTCTGTATGTTGGAAACTTGATTAGGTTATCTCAATGGAGAGGTGACTCATCCAATTGTGGGTATTATAGAGGGAGATGTGATTCCATTCATTTCAGGTGCGTCTTGATTAGTTTACTGAAATCCTTTAAAAGAAGAAATATTTTGGAGAGAGCCCCTTTTTTTGAGAGTCACAAGAATGAGGGCCAAGGCAGCCAGAGACCTTTGGAGATGAAGAAGAATAATGCATCTAGGGGAGTTTCATGAAACAAGAAGACAGGAGAGAAAGCTAGCAGACATGGCCATGTTTGCCACATGCATTTCCAGTTGAGAGAGAAATCCTGAATTTCAACAGCCTTTCTTGAATGAAGCTAATTTCTTCTTGGTTCCTTAGTTTGGACATTTTTATAGATTTGATTTAATTTGGACATTTTCACAGTTTTAAAACTGGAATTTGCAACTTAATAAATTCCCCCTTTAAAAAGCCATTCTGTTTCTGGTATATCACATTCTGGCAGCTGGCAAACCAGAACACTAGCTAATCCAGTTTTTAGTGTTTTTTGTTTGTTTGTTTTTTGTTCTTTGATTCTGATTATGTGGAATACCTTTGTTTTCATTTTTAAGCTAATTTTGTATCTTTCAGTCTAAAGTGAGCCTTTTATAAACAGCATACAGATGGATCATGTTTTTAAATCCGTTCTGCCAATCTGTGTTTTTTGATTGGGAAGCTTAATCCATTACAATCAAAGCTATTACTGTAAGGGCACTTATTAATTCAAACATCTTATCTTTTGGATTTTATTTTTCAGATCTATTTTTTCCTCTTTTTTATCCTTTTAGTTTACCCTACCTAATACCTTAAATTTCATGCCCTACTCAAGAAATCTCTTTACTGTCTATTGATTTGGACAGTTTCTGCCTGGATATTTATTGTGCTTGTGAAAGAAGTAGTTTTTGCCATTCCCTCCTTTGCTGGTTTGAAGCTGTTATGTACCCCAGAAAAGCCATGTCCTTTAATCCTCATTCAATATTGTTTAGTGGTTTCTTTTTCATTGTTTCCACAGAGATATGACCCACCCAATTGTGGTTGATAACTTTTGATTAGATGATTTCCATGGAGATGTGTTTCTACCCATTCAAGGTGGGGTTACTTACTGGAGCCTTTTAAGAAGGAATCATTTTGGAAAAATCTTTAGAACCAACAGAGCCACCAAAGCCACCAGAACCAAAAGAGCCTACAGAACTAGAGACATATGGAACAGATGGACCCCCCAGGAGAGCCTTATGAAATGAGGAGAGACAGCTAGTAGATGTTTCCATGTGTCTTTCCAGCTGAAAGAGAAAACTTGAACATCATCAGTCTTCTTGAACCAAGGTACTTTCCCTTGGATGCCTTAAATTGGACATTTTCATAGCCTTACCTTAATTTGGACATTTTCATGGTCTTAGAACTGTAAACTTACAACTTAATAAGTTCCCCTCTTTAAAAGCTGTTCCGAGTTCAAATAGAGCAGAGAGACTACTTTGGAGGTCACTCTTATACAAACTTCAGTTAGATATTGCTACCTATCATACTTTGCCAAACACTAACCAAAACCATTCTTGCCAATCCTAAAGAATACCTAGGGTATTATATAAGATTCTACAAAGGTTCCAAGCACTAGAGTAACTTTCCAGAAAACTATAATCTCCAAATGAGTCTCTGGACCAGGTTAGTCCCAAAATGCAGAGGGTCCAGTGTTTCCTGAACATCAACTAACTCCATGCCCCTATCCCACATTATTGATAGCCCCTACCAACATGAAAAAGTTATGATGAACAAAGCCCAAGTATTCCTAAAGAATGGGAGAAAGATCAAAGATGATGGTGGAGTTATATAGAGAAGGTAGGGTTTAACAAATGAGTATGAGTACTGAATCATTAAATTGATATTTATTTTGGTCTCCAGTATCTTTGAACAGTTAGAAGTAACAACTTAAAATTATGGAATTGTAACCCATGCCAAATTTTCATATCTGTTCTACAACTAATTATTGAGAGGTACTTTGAAACTTATTGCTTTTTTGTATATATGTTATTTTTCACAAAGAAAGAAAAAGAGAAGGAGGAGTATAACAGAGTAGATAGGATTTAATAAGTGAGTATGACTGCTGAATCATTATATTGAATCATTACATTGATTTTTCTTTGGTCTCCAGTGTCTTGGAGAATCAAAAAAAGAAAAATTATGGAACTGTTACCTATACCAAACATTAAAATCTGTTCTATAACTACTTGTTAAGATGTACTTGGAAATTTTATAAAGTGCTTTAGTGTAGCTAGCCAAGCAAAAAACCATTGGAGTTATTTTAATTTTTAGTACAATGTGCTATATTTAAATAAATTTAAATGGCACATTGTAAAAAAAGTGCCATTTTGTTTCCTCCATATTGCATTCCTTCAGCTTTCAAATTAGAACACCTCTTTAATCCTCCATTTTGGAGGCTCTTTCTTGATGCCCTTTTGTAATCCACACTCCCAGAGGTTTGTGTCCTCCTGTGGGTCCCTGTGGGGTTTGATCTCTGTGTCTGGATATAGGTGGGGATCATTCTCACTTCTGTGAGAAAGTTTACAATCTTCATCCTCAATGAGAGATGGGAGGGATCCCAGCCACTGCCCCTGGAACTTGCTGAGCTATGTAGGCCCAAGTGAGGAGGAGAGGAGTGGACCAGCCAGTGTGGGACAGAAGTTTCACACCTGAAATTTTTCTCTTTCCTTGATTCAGCATTTGTGAGATCCTTCAGTCTTTATCTTCCTCCAGAGTTCTGAACAAGTGAAAACTGTCCCTTTTTTCATTGAATCCCTGGGGAGAGGTTTTTCAGTAGCTATCTTGCATTGCCATGTTTATGATGTCACTCAGTTTTAGGTAATTTTAACTCATCTTTTCTCTGTGATGACATAGGCAGAAGAGATCCAAAATATCTGAGTATCACACAAAACATAGCATTGATTTATTATATTGATGTGATCTTGTTGATTATGTAGGAGAAGCAAATAGTGACTAGTATTTGGGAAGCAATGACAAGACACATGTACTCCAGAGAATGGAATGGATCAAAGGTTCAGGATCCTGCCACTTCAGTTAACTTTGTAAGTATCCTGTGGTCTGGGACTACTAGAACATCCTGTCTAAAGCAAAAGGCATATTTTTGCATCTATGTCTTTTATCAAAAAGAGAGTCACAGCTCTTGACAGACCTGTAGGTTTATGGAGGCAAAACTATTCTATTATCTGGAATACTGCTCTCAACCATACACTGGTTGACATGGAAAACTACCTGCTTTGTGTTAGGCTCAAAGCAGGAAAAGTCTTTACAGCAGTCATTTCTAAAGCCCTCTACTTTGGCCAAATAATCCATCAGAATTGTCAATTATGTGAAACAATGCAAACTGTAGTAAAAGTATCTCCCCAGAAGGTCACTGAGATTTGAGTCAAGGCTGTGCTATGCATAGTGGAGAGTTATATGCTTTTTAAGAAATAGGGTCTTCAAAGTTTTGAGCTCTAATAGATTTAGAATGTTTGATGATGAGACACTGCACACTAAGAGGTAGGTTCCAACAGGCATTCAATTTGTAAGTCATACCAGGTCAGCAGATGGAAATAGGGCATTCTAGTTCAATCATAATGGAAGCAGAAAGCATAAGTAGGATGCATATTAGGTTCTCTACTCCCATGCTATCCAACAATATTGAACCATTACTGTTCCCAAATCTTGTACCTATGGTCGTATTTTGTTCCTGTATGGCCAGCTGAAGGAAAAGGAAATATCCTGGGCTAAGTTTATGGATGGGTCTTCTTATATGTGGATACAAGATGAAAGGATATATAAGGGTGTTTCTGAAAGGCAATAGATAAGGAAAATTTTCCTAATAGACAATACTTTTAGTTGGATACCTCATTAGTCACTTTTTGTAGTAGAAGATATGAGTTGATGTGAGAACATACAAATACTTGGCACTTACCAATAGAATGGCTGTCTTTTCAGGAGACTGGAAGCAAGAGTGAAATATCAGAGACAATGTAGTGTAAGATAGATACATGTGGATGGATATATTATAATGTTCTTGAAGTCTGAAAATTTTAATGCTCACCAGAATTTAGTCATCAGAGAAGAAGCACTGAATACCAAGTGAATAAAATGGCTTATCCCGTTGTTGATAATCCTCTTCAATAGTCATTGTTTGTAGTTTTTTTTTTCTTTTTCATACATGGGCAGGCACCAGGAATTGAACCTGGATCTCAGTCATGGCAGGTGAGAAATCTGCCACTGAGCCACTGTCACACCACCACCCTACAATAGTCATTAATAATCAATAGTCATTGTTCCACAACTGGTACAATGTGCATGTGAACAACATTTTCATGGTTGCAGAGATGGAGGCTATGCATGTGTCAAGTAGCATGGGTTCTCACTTTCCTAGGATGATATAGCTACTGCTACCTCTGACTATTCACAAGGCCACCGATTGAGACAAACGGTGAGGGCCCAAGTGGTATTATTTCTCCAGGAGTTCATCCAACTACTTTGTTGTTGTAATGTGACTGCATTGCAATCTTTCATCTTCGAAAAGTCAGTAGTTCATCTCCCCAGATATATGGTATGCATTTTTCTTTCTTTTCTGCAGAGCTTCAGTGAAAACCACTATCTGTATGTTTATGGAATGCCTGAAACTTCAACATTAATTCTGACACATATCACAAGCATGTGTCCAGGATGTTACCTTAGAGAGGTGGAAGTTTCAGTTGAGTCTTTGGTAATAGAATGGCTGGTTGTACTAAACAGTGCACTGTCCAGAAGCTTCTGGCTAGCTGTCATTAACCTCAAGTTCCCCAAAAATTCAAGCATCTATTTATAGCGCTTGTGATGTGAGATTCAAGAATCTGGTTATATGGCCTCTTTCAACAGTCCTTGGGGTGGGAGCTGTTTTCTTCAGTGGTTTAGTCTTTATATGTTCTCATCATCAAATTATTTCACTTTTCACCTTGCAACACCTATATTGCAATTCTGTGTTAAACCACTGTTCTAGTTAGTTAGCTGCCAGAATGCAATATAACAGAAACACAAGTTTTCAAAAGGTGAGCTTATTATGTTGCAAGTTTACAGTTCTAAACGCATGAAAATGTCCAAATTAAAGCAAGTCTATTAAAATGTCCAAATTAAAGCACCAGTATGAGGTTACCTTCACTTAAGAAAAGCCAGTAAAGTTCAGGATTTCTCTCTCAACTAGAAAGGGCACATGGGGAACATGGTGGCATCTGCTAGTTTTCTCCCCAGGCTTCTTGTTTCATGAAGCTCCCCTGGGGACATTTTCCAGAGCTGAGAATGTTCCCCACCTACATCTGAACACAGAGACCCACAGTGGGACATAAGCCACTGGGAGAAGAGAGAAGGACAATCTATACTCTTAGACTTAGAGAATCTTCTTAAGAAGCCGGCTCCTGGATGCCCTGCTGTGTGTCTTCAGGTAACCTTCATTGTAACCCAGCAGATATAGATCTCCCTCTGAAGATAAAGACTGAAGGTATATTAATAATGCCACCTTAACTCTGTTTTTTCAGATCATGACACGAAAATGTCTCTTCTGTGACTGAGTTTATTCTTGTAGGATTAATATCAACGTGAGCTCCAGCTGCACCACCACAACACCGTTTGTTCTTGTTTTACTAAATGGTCACCCTGGTAAGGAACTTGAGCTTACTTAATGTTATTTGATTCAATTCTCATCTTTAAAACAGCATGTATGTTTTTCTCTTCAATGTGTCCAAACCAATCTCAGCTCTTCATTCATATTTACCCCCCAAATGCTTATGAACTATAATTCACAGTCGAACATCATTTTGTTTACAGGATACATGGCTTAGCTATTTTTCTTTTCCTTCTCTGTTGGCTTTGAGTGCTATGTGCTGAGAGCCATGGCCTATGATTGCTATGTGGCCAACTGGAAGCCCCTCTGTACACCATCACCATGTCCCCTCAGGTATGTTCTCTGCCGATGTCTGATGTCTGGTTCGTACTTGATGGAGCTTGTTGATGCAATGGCTCACAGGATGCGTGATCAGGCTGATAATTTGTGATGTCAACATCATCAAACACTTCATGTGTCACATCTTCCTCTTGCTCCAGTTCTCCTCCAGGAGCACCTATGCCAATGAGCTCCTAGTTTCCCTTATTGTGGGCACAGCTTTTAGACTATCTAGCCTTATTATCTTACCTCTTGTGCTTTGATTCTTTTCATTATCTTCCAGATGCCATCAGCTAAGATTTGATCAAAAGCCTTCAATACCATGATTCCGACATAATAATTGCTGGTCTTTTATATGGATTTGGGCCGACCACTCATGTCATCTGGTAGGTCTTTGAAATAGGGGAAATGTTTCTCAGTATTTTCTACCAGTGTAGTGCCCATGGCGAACCACTTCTTTTATAATATCAGAAACAAAGATGTCAAACTTATACTGATGAAAACACTGACAAGAATAACAAACAGAGCAGAACCAGTGGTTGCTGCCTTAGTCCCAGTCCCCTTTGATGTATTTTTTTAATGTTATTCTTGCAGTGCCTCATCTTCTTCATCCTGGTCTTCTTTTATGTCTCTTCATGTTCTTTCTAAAGCTCCTTGGGAGAATTTTCCATCATTGTAATCATTGTAAACATTGTCCTGAACTAAAATGTCATTTTCAGTCCCAAGGGGGCCTAAACTTGACCTTCATTTCTTGAGTAAGATGGCAACCCTGGTCTGATTTTCTTTCATCTAAAGATAAATCTACTTTCTCTTTTTTATGTGTGTCTTTCCTGTCCAAGGTAAGTTGCAAATTGGGATGCTGTCTGACAGGTTTTTCTCTGCCTTGCTTTCTCTGAGACAGTTACCCCATGTTTATTTTTCCTCTTTATTTTTGAGGATGTGTAAGAACAGGTGAAGATCACCACCATGCTCACCTTCTCCATCCCCATCAATGTTGAAGATTTGGGGAGTTCTTCTGCTTGTATTTTATTTCATTGCTCAACTGATGCCTTGCCATAAATAGAATTGAAATTTTCCTCAATTTCTCATAGATCTGTGGAGCAGGTGTTATTTTATATGCAATATTTGCCTTGCTCTCCAAAAATATTTGGAAATTGTAAGACTTGTAAGATATAACAAAATTATATTCTTGGCTATGGAATAGATTGCCACATGTAATGACAAGGTTCCATCTGCTCCCTTAAAATCAAACAAAAATTAATTATGACAGTAACCTTGTCTTATTGGGATTTTTTCTTTCAGCATGCGTTTTGATTTCTCCATCTCATTCCTTGAAGAAAAGTTAAATTGTGTTCCATAATGTGCACCACATTCTTTACAAATGCTAATGAAACATAAATCTCCTTATGCTCTGCCCTGGATGAGGAAACAGTTATATAACTTGATTGATGAAGCTCAAGTTACAGGACCAGTTAAGGAATAGAAGGAAAGAAAAGGAGTTTGTAAAACAGAGAAATTCTGGAGAGTTGTTTTAGAATGAGCTTGAAGGTGGGGTCATCATGGGAACATTGCCCTCAGACAAAGCGACTGTAGTAGAGAGAGGATTGAAAATGCTTTAAGGAGCTTGAAATATGCATATGCCCCCCAGATATTTGATTTAGAGGGGTCACACAAGGTCAGCCACAAAGAAAGATTTAGTCACTATATATTTTGTAGTAATGATACTTTCTTATACTGATGGGTCTGAGGAATTAGGGGACAAGCCCCCCTGGTGAAGCATGTCACAATTTTTATAGTAGTTTTTGTGTTTTAAAAAGTCCTATTAGATAAGATGCAATTATTTTACTTTCATTGAAACAAATATTTAGTTATTTATAATAAATTAAAACAATAAAAAATAGGGTTTGTTCAGCTTCAGAAAGAGAATTGTAAGAACAGAAGGAACTCTTTATGCAGAAACTCCTCCTCAGCATCCTTAGCAGCTCCAAAATCCCAGTTATGAGCCAATAGTCATATTAGCTAATATTGTATCCTCCAGGTGGTACTGCTGATAACACCTACCCCTGATAGTGTCTCACCCTGCCTGATACATGCACTTGCATATCAAAGGAGAATACCTCAGCAATCTATCATACCTTAAGTCAACAAGACCCATCAATCAAGGGACAACACACCCCTAGTGGGCACCCTCCTCTCCTGGTATCACTTTCCCTTTAAAACACAATTCCCAGAACAAAGAGTCAGAGCCATTTTCTTTTTCTTCCTGCTGGCTCCCCTGGTAGGAGCCAATTTCAGGCTCTTACCTGCTTTCTCCTTTTTGCTTTCCCAGCTGCTTCCTCCTGGCTTTATTCTTTCAATAAATTCCTTCAATAAATCTTCCATTGGAAGAGAATGGAAACTGGAAACAGTTCATTAGTAGAAGAGTTTATTCTTGTGGATTTAACAGACTACTCAAAGATCAAGCTGCCCCTCTTCTTCCTTTTTCTAGGAATCTACACTGTCACTGTGGCAGGTAACCTAGGCTTGATCTCTCTAATTGGACTGAATTCTCACCTACACACTCCTATGTACTACTTCCTCCTTAATTTATCCTTTGTGGATCTTTGTTATTCTTCTGTCATCACCCCCAAACTGTTGGTAAACCTTGTGTCAAATATGAATATCATCTCCTATAGAGGATGCATGACTCAGCTCTTTTTCTACTGTTTCTTTGCCAGTGCAGAGTGCTATGTGTTGACAGTGATGGCCTATGATTGCTATGTGGCCATCAGTAGGCCCCTACTTTACACAGTCACCATGTCCCCTCCGGTCTGCTCTCTCCTGGTCATAATTGTGTATGTGGGAGCATTCCTTGTTGCCTGGGCTCACACGGGATGCATGCTGAAGTTGACCTTCTGTCATGCCAACACCATCAATCACTACATGTGTGAAATCCTTCCCTTCCTGGAACTCTCCTGCACCAGCACTCACATCAATGAACTTGTAGTTTTCATGCTTGTGGGCTTCAATGCTGCTGTGCCCACCCTCACCATCATTGTCTCTTACACTTTTATCATCTTTAGCATCTTCCACATTTGCTCTACTGAAGGAAGGTCCAAAGCCTTCAGCACTTGTAGCTCACATATTATTGTTGTTTATATTTTCTTTGGGTCAGGGGCCTTCATGTTCCTTCACCCTTCTTCTGTTTTGTCCATGGACCAAGGGAAAGTGTCCACCATGTTCTATACCATTGTGGTACCCATGCTTAATCCTCTGATCTACAACTTCAGGAACAAGGAGGTTAAAGTTGCCCTGAAGAAAAGCTGGAGGAGAAAAACATTTTCTTGAATTGAAAAAGTGGTAAGTGCAGTAAGAAAATACAGGTCTCTCTTTATCTTGCTTTATTTTCCTTTTATGGACTTTTTTTCATACAGAAAGAAGTGAGATATAATGTAATGATCATTGGATCTGGAGCATTCCTAGGATAATGGTCTGAAAAATAGTTGCATGATATTCTCAGGATTTTCAGGAAGAATAAGTTAATGCAAATGAAAATGTGTAGCATAGTATTGGAGCCTTTTTCACTTGCACACTTTTCCACAAGCTCTTCCTTCTGACTGAACACCTTCCCATACTCTCTTCCTTTATCCAGCTCAATCTACCCATCCTTCTAGTGTTAAGTTACTGAGAACATCTGGTAAATCTTTCCTTGACAGAAAGACCAGGTTAGAAGAGCTTCAGCTATGTTTTCCTTACATTCTGTGCCTACCCCATTGTCTTGAAATTCCTTTCTTCCTTCAATATCTCCCCCACCTGAACGTGGGCAGAAACTTGATGTTG
>PVIY010062212.1:0-10813 GCA_004026745.1 Myrmecophaga tridactyla | reverse complement strand
AAAAAAAGTTAAGAAAAAAAAGTTAAAAAAAAAAAAAAGATGTAACGGAGAGGTTGGAGGGAACTGCCTGAAAATGTAGAGCTGTGTTCCAGTAGCCATGTTTCTTGATGATGATTGTATAATGATATAGCTTTCACAATGTGACTGTGATTGTGAAAACCTTGTGTCTGATGCTCATTTTATCTACCTTGTCAACAGATGAGTAGAATATATGGAATAAAAATAAATAGCAGGGGGTACAAATGTTAAAATAAATTTAGTTTGAAATGCTAGTGATCAATGAAAGCGAGGGGTAAGGGGTACGGTATAAAAAATTTTTTTTTTCTGTTTTTGTTTTATTTTTTCTGTTGTCTTTTTCTGAATTGATGCAAGTGTGTGGGAAATGATCATGATGATGAATATGCAACTATGTGATGATATTGTGAATTGCTGAGTGTATGTGTTGGGAATGTTTGTGCTTCTTGTAATTTTTTTTAATTAATAAAAAATTAAAAAAAAAAAAGAAGTAAAGTTCAGGAACTCTCCTTGAGGGTAGAACACAAAAAACAAAGAGGGGGAAACGAGACAAAACATAAGAAAATCAGAGGATCAGTCCAGCAGTACATCTAAATGGCACGGGTTCCAGAGAGAAGAGAGAAAATGGAGAGAAAGAAATTGTAACAGAAATACTAAAAGCAAGCATCTCAAAATTGAAGGCACACATATTCATCGTGAAATGTTAGAACACAGAAAATAAAGGGAAGAGCCTAAAAGTTTCAAGAGAGCAAAGACTGGTCATCTACAAAGGACAGAGAATCAGAACAGCAATGGACTTCTCAACAGCAAATCTAGAAGCCAGAAGACAATAAGAGAAATGCCATCAAAATTCTGAGAGAAAATGATTTTCAATCTAGAATTATATGCTAAGTCAAAACCAAGTCATCAATCAAGTATGAGGGTTGAATAAAGATTTTAAAACATGTAAGAACTTAAAAAAATCTTATCTCCTGGGAATGCTTTCTGAGGAAGCTCCTGTAGTTTAGACTCTACTAAAACATAGAAGTAATCAAGGAAGAGGAAGACATGGGATTTATGAAGTAAGCAAAGGAGAGTCCCAGGAGGCTTAGAGAGTTATCAGTCCAGACTAGACCTGGAGGGGAAAGGGCTGTCTTAAAAAAAAAAAAAGTGTTCCTTGACCATGTGAAACACAGAAACTGGACGGTTCAATGAGTTAAGAGTTTGGGAAGAATTAGTAACATAACCAATCAAATAAAGCAGTTAACTCATTGGTCAAGACCAGATCTGTATTTGTGTACTGTACTTGTTTCCACAAACAAAAGAAAGGGGAACACTGAATTACTCTATATGTTAGTGCAGTCTAGCCAAAGGCAAAAAAGCTGAGGCCAAAAAGAAGAAACAAATTTAAAATGTTCCAAAGAGAATCCCCTAAAACTTGTGATTTACCAATGTGTTTAATCCAATGGGGCAGGACACTTCTGTTGCATACATAAATAGAAAAAATTTAGAAAGTTAATCTATAGAATACCTTCAAGATTCGGTAACTGAATTACTAAGAATCATTTAGTGACAATTTAGGAAATGCTGAAGAAGTCTGAGATGATTCCTAGTAAGTGTATGATCATTCTTGAAAGGAAAATTAATTTTCATTATTTTGACCGGTCTCAAACCAAGATGGCAGCTAATTATCATTTTCTATTAATTGCAAATGGTTAAGGAAATGCTTATTTTTACTTTACTGGTGCTGTATCTTTTAAAGATCTCTGATCCAATTTTTCCTTCCATTGACTCAAACTTTGTTTTAAATGAAGAAAACTGTTCATTATATATTTCACTTGATAGTATTTACTTCAGAACAAAATATGATCCTCCATAGATCCCATTCATTTTTTAAATTACTATTTTTGACAAACCTCAAACACTGACGTTTTCTTGGGCATGATCTTTACCTTTCATAGAGGGAAAAAGCGCTCTTTGAAGCAGCTCCTGAAAATCAGGAGCCTGGCATATAAGTGCTAAGAGTATAAAAGAGCTGCTAAAACCACAGATGATTCAAGTCTCTACTCTGTCCTTCTACTCCCCATGCAAGTCAGATTCTACAGGTATTTCAGCATCACACTAGACACAGAATAAAGCTAAGTCAGTACTGGGAGGCTGGAAGCTTTAAAAAGCGATGCCATCGGCAAAGCTAAAGTCATGCAACAACTTTTACCTTTACTCTTCTCCGTTTTCTCCCCTTTTCTTCCCCTGAAACCTGCTTCTCTCCTTTCTTTCTCTTCTTCCGCTTTCTGTCCTTGTGTTTGTCATGATCGTTTTTGTCTTCGAAGAGGCTTGAGTCGTGCCCCGAGCTGCCCGTGGAGAGCTCGGTGACTTCGTTCCCTCCCACTTTGAGGACCAGCTTCAAGGGCTTCTCCACATACTCTTAAACGAAAGGAATGCGACTCGATTAAAGCAGGGTCGCGCGGGCAGTACTGATAATGCAGAGTGACCGCCGAGCGGCGAGAGAAGGCGGGGCGAAGGCCGCGGGCGCGCGGTGGGCGCGCTTCCGGGCACCTGTTGAATGACCGGCACTCCGCCAAGGGTTGCGACGGCGCCGCGGGGCTTTTCCGGCCGTCTCCCGCCAAGAGACCACCCGGGGGCCCGGTGGACTGGGGTTCGAATCCCACTCCGCCTGGGGTCTATGCAGTCTCCGGCGGGCCGCGCCCACTCCGTGGGTCTGGGCCTGCCCGTGGGAGATGCGGCCCCCGGTCCGCCTAGGGGGCCCGAAGGTAGTTCGGTCAGGACCACGCCCGGCGGCAAGCTCGCTGCCCTCCCGTCCGACCCACTTCTCACCCTCATAGAGGTGTTTGTCCGACTTGTGCTTCTTGTGCTTCTTGCCCATGTCCGACCGGGCCCCGGTGCCCGCCCCCCGCGCCAAGCCCAGGCCGTGCGGCGCCGCTTCCGGTCCGGGCCAGGCGAGCGGAGGGCGGGAGCGGGGCCCGCGAGACCCCGCGCCGCGAGGCAGGGGGACGGCGCGCGCCGACCGGCGCGAGGCCCCTCGAAATAGACAGCGCGCGAGACCTGGCCGGAGCCAGCGAGCGGTAGCGGGATGACTAGCGGCCCGCGCAGACGCCGCAGAGAAGGTCCGCAGTGCGCGCGGAGTGCGGCCGACTGCGCATGGCGGCCCCTGGCGGCCGGAGGTGGCGCCACAGCCGACAGGCCTGGGCGGAGTCTCGGCCTGCGGCACAACCCCGGCGGGAAGCGACACCCGTGCAGGGCCAGCCGCCTGGAACCGAGGGTGTTGATGCCTGAGAAAACCCCACTCCCTGTTCTTCCTCTCTCTCTCTCTCTCTTTCCTCTCTCTCCTTATCTTGTCTTTTCGTCTCTCCTTCCTTCCTTTCTCCCTCTCTTCCTCTCTCCTTTCTTCCTTTTAATTTTTAAAAATTATTCTATCTTCCTCTTTCCTTTTTTTTTTTTTAAATGAGTCCCCCTTCTTCCTTTTTCTTTTCTTTTTTGAATCATCCTCCCCCATGCCTTTTTCCCCATTCCTCCCTTCTTTCCCCTTTTCCTCGTTTCTCTTTTACAGTATGCATTGAACCCTCTGCTAGAGTCAGCACGTTGGGAATGGAAGGATTCTAATCTAAAAAATAAAAATCAAACATTATAATGTGTTGATAGATTAAGGTCTCCAAGAGTTAGTAATTAACAACACCACCAAAGTATGGCCGGGGTGTTTTTACTAAGATCCATTAGTGGGAGTAAATGTTGATATCCAGATAAAAAGACTGTGCGTGGGTGCTCAAGGGCTTCTTAACAGCAGTTATCTCAAGAGAATAGGATGGGGTAGGGGCTATTTTAATTTTATGCTTCTCTCTATTGTTTGAAATATTTTTGCACTTGTTAAATAAAAAAATGAAAGGAAATTTAGAAATTAAATGTGCTGGAATTTAAAAAGCCGGAAGAAATGATGGAACTATATCAGTTGCCCGGATGCACAGGCAGTGGGAATCAGACTGGCCCGGTTGCTCTTGTAGCTGGACCTCCACTCCTCAAACCTGTTTCTAGCCCTTTTTCTCGCTTGCTGTCCCCCTTACACGCTGAGCTTGACTGGGGCCATGAGTTATTGGTACTTGGCACAATCTCAGATGGTCAGTGTTGGATGAAGGGAAACGAAGTAATCTCAGTATTTTCCTGTACGACAACTTTGTTAGATAGTAAGAGCAGGTAGTATTCTTATTCCCGTTTTTAGATGAGGACATTGATGCCCAGACAAGTAAGTAGGTTGTCAGTTAGTGGTGGAGCCAAGACTCAAATGAATCTGACTCGCAAGGCAGGAACTCCAACTCATCTACTTGTCTGCCAGTCCAGTGCATGACACATAGGAAGAACCAGAAAATGTCCTGGTTGAATGGAACCATGCTGTGGCAGGCAGACTCTAAGATCACCCCAAAGATCCTGGCTGCCTAGGATTCATGACCTTTTGTAACTCCCTCCCATTGAGGGCAGACCGGCCCGGTGACTTCTGCTAACCAGCAGAGTACGCTAACATGATGGGATGTCACTTTTGTGGTTAGGTCGTAACTTCCATCTTGCTGGTAGACTCTATTGCCTTCTTGACTTGCCTGAAGCTTTGATGAAGCAAGCTCCTGTGTTGGAGAGGCCCAACTGCTGAGCAGCGGAGGGCACCCTCCAGTCAATAACCAGCAAGGAACTGTGGCTTTCAGTCCAACAGCCCTTGAAGAACTAAATTATGCCAGCACCCTCAAAGCAAATCCTTCCTCAGTGGAGCCTTCAGATGAGACCCCTGCCCTGGCCAGCAGCTCTATTACAACTTTGTGAGAGATCCTGAGGCAGAGGACCCAGCCCGAACAATGCTCAGACCCGTCACCCACAAAAACTGTACGTAATAACGTGTGTTTAAAGCCACTAAGTTTTGGGGTAATTTGGTACATAGCAATAGATAGCTGATACACCTATCATCACGAACAGTGAAACTTTCTGAGCCTACTATCCCAATAAGAAGGATTACACTGGAACAGCTGAAGCTTATTGAGAAGTTGCCTAGGCAGGGTACTTGGCTGAAGTGTTACACTCATTATCCCCTTTCATCCTTATACCAGCCCTGTGAGAGGAGCACTTTTATCCCTATTACATCCTGGGGGAAACTTAGGTTTGGGGAAGACAAGTGGTTCGCCCAAGGTCACACAACCTGCCAACCTGGGGTTTGAATCCAGCCTGCCTCTGAAACGCATATCCTAAGCCACCACCCCACATGGTTCTTAGAAACGAGGCCCACATAATCTCCAACGTCCTGTCACACATGTCTGGAAACAGCATCAGATTAAAACAAATTCCAGAAGAGAATTCATGTTTGTATAAATGTGTAGGAGTGATGCCTGCATATTGAAAAGCATCAGAAGAGAGAATGGAAATCATTGTTATTTGCTGTTTGTGGCTTTTGGTGGCAGCCAAATGAAAAAGGAGCACTTGACCAATAAAAGATGGCTGCATAATTCCATGCAATAGTTCTCCGATGGTGGGATTTCAGGTTTTGTGATCCTGGGGTAGGGGGATGAGTCTGACCTTGACAGTGGGGGCAGGCGAGGTGTCTGAGCAGCAGGAAGTTGCACCACATAAGGGGATGGAAACTTCTGGCTCATGAAGAGAATGACCTTGGGGAGAGATGAGCTGGCTCAGCCTTCCTCCGGCTAGATCTTCTGTTCATTCTCCTGCAGTCGGGTCTGCATCTCAGCACCAAGGTAGAGGTGCAGTGGTTGCCTTTCTCCCCAGGGTGCCCTGGGCTAACATGTTTCACCAGATCCCTAGAGCTCAGTCTCCAAAGCTCCCGGGCACCTACTCTGTACACATCACCCCGCCCAGACCCTGTGCTCAGTGTCCTCCCTGCAGCTCCTAGAGGAGGGTAGATTATGCCTATCTTACAGAGGATGGAGCTGTGACCTACCAAAGCCACACAACTGGGACTGACTGCAGATCTGCTCATGCCAGGCCTTCCCTGGGTCTCTGCTGGCAGTAACAGGGCCAGACAGGAATCGCCAGTGTCACATGGCCAGTTGGTGGGAACCAAGCTGTGGAACCCAGGCCTCCCCTAACCCCCTGACCAGCGAAACCCCAGAACCCTGGAATTGGACAGAACGTTGGTCTCCCCACCTGTATGAAGGCAAAGTAACAGTGTCCACTGCACAGCTCAAGGAGGTAACGTGGTCAAAGCCATGAGCACATGGTCTATAGTAAAAGCCCAATAGATGCCAGTTGCTTTTATTACTTTAAAATTTTTGTGATCCTTTAAAAACCTAATTCAGTTACTATCACTGCCCTGCTCGAAACCATCTCATGGGACCCATCTCACTCAAAGTCAAAGTCAGATCCTTACATTGGCGGACTCTGGGAGAGTGTGGAGGAGGAGGAGGAGGAGGAGGGAGGCACGGAGAAGGCTGGCCACTGGGGGGTGTGCCAGTCCCAGGAAATTGCCTCCACCCTGCTCAGCCCTGCGATGGCCCCTCTCCAGGCCCCTGCCTCCGTATCCACGGGCTTAAGGCTGGGGCCTCCTCTGCAGCCAGGCCTCAGACCCTGGTGTGACTGCAGGGAGGGGGTTCTGGGACTCTGGGACACAGCTGACATGCTGGCCACACCACCTCGGGGTACAGTGTGGTCGCCTTCAGTGTCCAACAGGGGCACACAACTCCGTGGCCTAGTTTGGGGAGACCTGTTGGGGATCATTTCCCAGATGAGCCAAGAAAGAGGCATTGGGGTGGGGATGGGGGTGCGTGCAGACCCCATGATCCAGATAGATTGAAAGTCCTGTACAGAGGGGGCATCTGTGCCCTCTCCCCTGCTCAGCTGTGTACGTCCATGCCCCTCGTACAGCAGTGAGGCTGGGCGAGGAACTCCAGGACCCAGTGTCCTTAAGCTAAAGTTCCTACTTCTCTTTTGTCTGCCCTCAGTTTTCTCCTCTGAGGAACAGATAGGGTGGGCTGAGAGGTTTGGCGCGAGGGTCAGGGAAAGTGAGGAGTGCAGAGGGTTTGTGCACAGTGAAGGGACATGTGAAGGGTTGAGGAACCTAAAGGGGAGGGGAAGGGTCCATGCTCCTGCCCTGGGTGGGAGGACAGGGAGGGTTGGGGCATTTCTGGAGCTCAGGTCCCCAGCGGCTGCAGGACGTGGCTGTACAGGAGGGTCTGGGATTCCTGCTGCCTGCATGTTAGTGCCGCTGGGAGAGGCCCCCAGCGGTCTGGTCATCAGGCAGCTCTGTGGGGCACAGTGGCCTGAGATGATTTGCTGTGACAGGTTGTTGACAGTGTGGCTTCCGGGGTTGCTCATGGTCACTGGGGGAGCCACCCCAGCCGCCCTCCTCTGAGTGAGCAAATGAGAGGCGGCCCATGGCAGCTCTCACATGGGATCCTGCACCACCCCACCCACGAGCGGCCTGCTGGGGAGCAGCAACACCAGGCTGGGTGCTCACTGTTGCCAACCCCAAAAGTCATCTGGGCTTAGATGCTGGCCAGGACAAAGATAAGCCTGGAGCCCTCAATCAAATAAGGATCTAGTGCTTTCCTTCTTCCCTCCCTTCCTACTTTTCTCCTTCCCTCCTTTCCTTTGTTCAATATTTGCAGTGCCCACTGTGTGCCAGGCACTGTGCTAGGTGCTGGGAGCACGGTGGGTGCAAAACAGTTTACAATTTCATGAGGGAGGCACATGTGAACAGATGATTGCAATTGACTAAGTGTTATGAAGGAAAACAACAGGGTATGATGACGGGGGCTCTGAACCGGCCTGGAGAGGCTGTGTAGGAACTTGGATGCATGTGTCTGCTCAGCGGAGAGCTCATGTCTGAAAATTGACATTTGGCAGAGAGATGTCTTTGGAACCCCAGGAGTGAACGAGGTCACTAGGAGGACAGAGGAGAGTGGCCAGCAAAGGTGGAGCTAACAGGCCAGTGGAGAAGGAGGAGGCAACACAGGAACAGGAGCAGCCAGAGGCTGGAGGAGAACTGGCAGAGCGGGACATCCTAGGAGGGAGGACAGGGTGCCAGCAGCTGGCTGTGGGCACCTGGAGGAGCAGAGCTGAGTCTGGCTTTGGGGAGTCTCCAAGTCCTGGAAGAGTCTGGTTGGGGAGACAGGGCTCTTTGGTAGGGTAGGCCAAGCAAGTGGAACTGCACATGCAAGGGCACTGAGGCAGAGTGGATGAGGGGGCCGATGGGAACTAGGCTGCAGGGCTGGGATGCTAGGGAGGTAGGCGTGCATGATGAGAAAGAGAAGTTGAGGTGAGATCACCGAGGCCTTGAATACCAGTCTGTAGAGAGGGGACTTCATTCCATAGAGTGGAGTAAACCAGGACAGATGGCCTCCTGGGCATTTTCCAGGAGTTCAGGGCTGGGACAGACAGTCGGCAGCTCGGACGGTCCTGCAGGCCCAGCACATGTTCCACCTTCGCCCCTCGGAGCCCTGCCCTGGGGACGGGGCTCAGTATGGAATTCTCATCTTAGGAAGTTGCAGCGCAGTTGGTAAACCTTTATCAGACTCTAGTGGTGGCCTGGTACATGCCACCCTGATCACTAAAGCTGTCTGGCTCTGCCGAAAGCCAGCCCTGAGACCTCGGGTCCCGCCCTCTCTGAGCCTCATCTCCATCTAGAAAAAGCTGCAGAAAGAGTTCTAGGCTTGTTGCTTTCAAACTGTTCGTTCTGGGGAATTGCATCCGATGTTCTGGCAGTGACTGATAGAAGTTTTATTTAAAATAGATGCGTATATTGTAGATTTGTTTTGATCCAGTTATTTAGTTTTAAACTCTTTTGTTAACCTAGGTAATATCTATATTATTATATATATATATATATATAATATATATAATGAATAATATACAATTATATTATTCATTATAGATAAGTTTGAAAATACAGATAAGCATAAGGAGGGAGCTTAAAATTGCTCAGAGTCCCATCACTTTATGTTAACATTTTGGCATAAGTCATTCTGGAAATTTTCCAATTACAAATATTATTATTATAAATTTTGTTTGCGTGTTAAAATTTTTTTTCCAATTTGTTTTTCAAATTAGAGTTTAGTAGTGATTCTTGCCTTCCTGCCTCAGGACCTATACCCATGATACTCCTTTATTTTTAGAGCCTTGCTACTCAAAGTGTGGGCCAGTTGCATTAGCATCACTTGGGAGCTTGTTAGAAGAGCAGAAGCTTGCTCCCCTCCCCGCCTCACTGAGAACTATGGAATCTATCTAAATATATATATATTAAAGTTTGAGAAGCACCAGTTCTAGAACATTAGATTATACACTTCATTTTCTTGTATAGGAAGAAGGGAGCCTCTCTCTAAAGTTAGAACAATCAGATATCAAGAGGAGAACTTTGACAAAACTATACAAGTTCAGAAACCTTTTTTTTTTTTTTAACTCACATACCAGGTGGAAGGATAGAAAAGATTTAAGGGACTTTTTCATTTGTCTCAATTATTTAAAAAAAGTATGTTTTTATTAGAGAAGTTGTACGTTTACAGAAGAATCATGCATAAAATATAGAGTTCCCACATACCACTCTACTATTAACACTTTGCATTAGTATGGCACATTTGTTACAATTCATGAAAGCACATGTTAATAATTGTTCTATTAATTATAGTCCATCGTTTACAATGGGGTCCACTGTTTGTGTTGTACAGTTCTGTTTTTTTTTAAATTTTATTCTAGTAACATAGATAACCTAAAAATTCCCCTTTTCATCACATTCAAATATATAATTCAGTGCTGCCTGTTAATTATGTTCACAATGATGTGAACCGTCACCACCATCCATTACCAAAACTTTTCTATCAAACCAAATAGAAACTTTGTACTAAACTATTATTAAAAAACTATATGAAAACAAAACCCCACATATGTGCAAATGTATTATATAACTAATTTTTATGCTTTGGAAATAAATAGCACATTAAAATTTGGGTCCTTATTGATTCATGTTATACATGTCAGAGCTTTTCATTTAATAAAATGAAATACATTCGTACTAACAAGCTACTACTTTTATTTCTTATACATAGGGGTTCTGTTTAAGACTTCATTCAAAATAAGAATAAGAAGTTGCTAAACATCTTTGAGAACCACTGAATGATATGACCACTATGGGTCCTTCCATAGCTCTGTGGTTCCAATAGACAAAATACTGAAAAGATCAGATGTTTTTCTTTTTAAAATTCCATCTTTTAGCAGACCACTAAGCCACGTAGATTAGTGGCGTTTGGATGTGTGCTGAGCAAAGACACCCGGAACATGAGGCAGAGTTAGGGCACAGGATTGGAAACCAGAATGCCTGGTCCTCAACCTCGGATGGCTGGACCTCCATATGACAGGATGCTTCTGTGTGCTGGTGACAAAAACCCACCTCTCACAAGGTTGAGCTTCAGGTCTGGCTACATCCAGGAGCTCAGATGATGGCAGAAGATCCAGGCATTCTCATTCTCTTGGCTTGCTTCCTTCTGCTCTGGCCCCATTCTTAGACAGGGCTCCAGGGGCCTCCAGCACTTCCCGGCTGGAAAAGAGAGATTGCTCCTTTCCCTTAGTGGTTCACCAAAAGCCGTGAGGTTACCTGATTGGACCAATTTAGACTGTGTGCCCACACTGAACCAACCACTAGGAAGAGATGAGAGTGGAAATCAGCAATAAACCAAGCTTAGATCACAAGTCTACTCCTGGAGCTTGGCCTAAGTTGGGGGTCCCCAGGGAAAATTAGGGTGCAGTTACCAATTAAAGAAAATGGATGCTGGATAGGCAAAACAATAAAGCAAAAACAAATCCCAGATATCCACTAAATTCAGTT
>PVIY010062211.1:0-10946 GCA_004026745.1 Myrmecophaga tridactyla | reverse complement strand
TGAGATGGAAATACTAGCAGTCATTGAGAAGGAGGAGTAAAGGGCATGGTATGTATGAGGTTTTTTCTTTTTATTTCTTTTTCTGAATTGATGCAAATGTTCTAAGAAATGATCATGGTGATGAATATAAAACTATGTGATGATATTGTGAGTTACTGATTATATACCAAGAATGGAATGATCGTATGGTAAGAATGTTCGTGTTTGTATGTTGTTTTTTAAAAAAAAAATTTAATTAAAAAAAAAAAAAAAGACTACATGGGCATTGTTTCTAGCCCCTCACATTTCCATGAGTGTTGTTCTAAAGGTCATTGTAGAGCAGGCTGGGAATTTCTTGGGTGGGATTAGGTCTGCTGGTTTTTGGCATCCCTTGGGTACATCCTCTTAGATTAATAAGATTAAGCATATACTTGATGGGAATGGGAAGAAAGGCATGCCTTTAGCTAGTATATCATGACAGTATAGCCTGTCATTTTAAAGAGGAGAACCATCTTCCTAGGATTCTGACTAGATTCCAGAGGGATAATGGCATTTTTCCTTCCCAGAATGTCTATTGCTTTAAATGGGGGAGAGCATTTGACTCTTGTTGCACTAAGTCTGAACAGGATCCTTACATATTGCTGGGTTCTGATCTTGCATCTTCTGTGTCCCATTTTTATGGAAGGGTTTCCTGGCTGTATATTCTACTCAGATGCAGGTGAGAACAAAATTTCAGGGACGCATGATGGTCACGATGACAGAAAGGGAGGAGAGAAGTCTTGCTTATAGTATAATGTGATCTCCTCTGCTTTTACATGCAGGTCACTACTGAAGCTCAAGAGAAAGAAAATCTAATCACACATTTGCAGGAGAAGGTTGCATCCTTGGAGAAGAGACTAGAGCAAAACTTATCAGGGGAAGAACATGTACAAGGACTCCTGAAAGAGGTCATTTTACCTCTTTTTATGCTGGCCAGTATTGGAAATGCAATGGTGACACTTGTGATTCATAAAATCCTAGAATTTTAGAGCTAGAGGGTCAAAAAACACTTGGTGAGGGGAGAGCTCCCCAAATTTGGATTGTCCTGCTTACAGAAAAACATCTCATGTTTTTTGAAGCACAAGTAGACTAAAGTGAGGTGGGGGAGGTGGGAGAACCTGCAGCTCACAGGTATCATCAGAGAAAGGGGGAGCTTTATACAGATATGTATGAACAGATATCATCCTAATCACCAGTAAACTGCACCCAGTGATTTGTACCACATGGGCTGTCTTGTCTTTCTGCACTACTCTCCTTCCCTCTCCTTTTGTACTCTCCACTGGCCAAAGAGAATAGCTGTCAACCACCCTTTATCTTTAGCAAGAATTGCCTTGGGTGGTACGCTCTTCTTAGCTGGGGAATGCTTGTTGATTAGCCTCTTGGCCAGTGATACAGATGAACTTACTTTCTCATCAGGTCTGAGTTAGTTGTCTGCCCACATTCTGCTCCTCCTCTTTGTATCACAGTAAATGACCTCACTGTGAAAAAGATGACCAAGCCAAGACCTTGAGGATCATCCTAGATCCTCACTTTCTGTCTTCAGTCAGTTTTAACTAAATATCTCCATCCTTCTGTGACTGCTGTACTTCAGTTTCTAGTAACTCTAGCCTAGTTGATAGTACTTTCTACTAGAAGAGACTCTAACCTATTCTCCAGACTGGCCTATGGAGCGGCAGTCTTTCCTTCAACCTCTTACAATCTTCTACTCACTGCCAAACTAATCTTCCTAATCAGCATATATGACCATATCACTTTGTTTTAACATCTTCTGCAACTCCCATATATACAGTGATTAAAACGTGGGGTTTAAGGTGTAAATTCATTTCTAGAACCAGACTACCTAAGTTTATTTCTTGCCTTTTCTACTTACTAGCTTGTGATGAAGAGTAAGTAACTTAATCTCTTTGTGTAGATTTCCTCATCTGTAAAATAGGGTTATTTATAGTATGCAACTCAAGAATTGTTAGGATTAAACAAGTTACAGTATTTCACAAAGTACTTAGAGTGATGCTTGTAACAGTATAATCTCAATATATGTGAGCTATTAATATCATAATCATTACCATCATTATAGTATAACAGTGGTTCTCAAAGTTTAGTGTGCCTAAGAGTTACTTGAGGAGTGTATATCTATCTCTGGCCCTACCTCCAGAAATTCTAATTTCAATAGGCCTAGAATAAAGCCTCAAGTTTAACAAGCCACCTAAGCAAGTCTAATGCTAGTATTTGGAAGACCCCATTTTTTAAAATATCGCCTACAGAATAAAGCTCAGATTCTTAGTCTGCATAAAAAACTTCCCATGATCTGGCCCTTTGCCTAATTTTCTAGTTTAATTTCTTACAAAAACCTGCAATTTATTTGTCTTTGAACCAGTTGTAGTTCTCAGAATGTACCAGGATGTTTCATGTCTCGATTCCATTGGTCAGGTTGCTTCCTGGCCATCTGTGAATTTGAAGTCTCTCAAGTACCCTGAGGCAATGAGCACCTCCTGCTCTTGCGCCATCTTTTAGAGCACTTATTGCAAAGTATTGTATAATTTGGGTGTGCCAGTTACTGCTCCAACGTCAAGGTCAAGGAACTGTGTCAAATTTATTGTGTATACTTTATGGTCTGTGAATCATTTCTCAAGAAGGTGTTATTCAAAATAAAATTAAAATTGTGGTTTTTGTGTCTAGCACAAATCATCTAGTATATTGTAGATGCTATATGATGTAAATATTTATTCAATAGAAAAATGACTATTTTCTTTTACTCTTCCTTTAACTTACAGAAAACTGTTGCCGAGCAGAATTTGGAGGATACCAGACAGCAACTACTGGCAGCCAGAAGCAGCCAGGCTATGGCCATTGACATCCTTGAGAGTCGGGTACTGACCTCATTCTCAGTGTTTCCTGTGCTGGGGTGGTAACCTGGTTGGATGACATGGTTGTAATTGAGAATCTTCTTGGATCAGAGTTTTTTCTTTTGGAGGGATTATTTTTTGGATTTTAGAAATAGAGAATTGAGCTAGTAATTTTTCCATTCTTACAGTATTATCATTGTTCCACACAAAGCTTTTCTCTTGTTTATATAATCTCTTTTATCCCCATTCCCTCTCTTCCATAGGAAACCATTTTAATATAGTTAAGATAAATTCTTTTATTTTTGGGTCATCTTAAAAGAGGTGGCACTGTTTTATGTGCATATGGGTTTTTTTCTTTATTTGCCATTTAAACCATTTTTAAGAGTACAGTTCAGTGGCATTAGTTACATTTACAGTGTTGTACTACCATCACCACATCTGTTACCAAAACATTTCATCACCCAAGGTAGAAATTCTGCACCCATTAAGCAATCCCATCCTCTCCCATTCCCAGCCCCCTGGGAACCTCT
The DNA here is from genome assembly GCA_004026745.1 of Myrmecophaga tridactyla. NCBI lineage: Eukaryota > Metazoa > Chordata > Mammalia > Pilosa > Myrmecophagidae > Myrmecophaga > Myrmecophaga tridactyla. The sequence goes on along the minus strand of PVIY010062211.1, from coordinate 7,555 downwards.
AATCTAGTTTCTATCTTCATGAATTTTTCATATTCTAGATATTTCAAATATGTGGAATCACGACATTTGTCTTTTTGTTTCTGGCATAATGTTTTTAAGGTTCATCCAGGTTGTAGCATGTTTCATGTGGGCATGCATTTTAATTTACGTAAATGATTTTGCTATGCAATTGTTGGCAGCTAGAAGTAGCCAGGCCACGGCAATTGACATCTTCTTTGTTGTTTCAACTGCTCCATCCATGTTTTAGGTTCATAGGTTGCTCAAGTAGATACCACAGAATGGGTCAATTTAATGGGAATTTATTAGTGTATAGTTTTGAGGCTTACAGAAAATTCAAATCAAAGAGTCATCAACGTGATGCTTTCTTCCCAAAGACCTGAGTTCTGGGGCTGGCTGCCAGAGATTCTTGGTCCTTAGTTTGTCACCTGGCAAGGCACATGCATCTCCTGGTCTCTTCTTTCTCTTCCAGGTTCCGTTGATATCAGCTTGTGGCTGCTCTGACTGTGGCTTTCTCTCTCCTTGCTTGAATTTCTTTCTTTTGTAGGGGACTCCAGATATGGGATTAAGACCCATCCTAATTGAGGTGGGCTACACCTTAAGTGAAGTAGCCTCATCAGATGGTCCTACTTACAATGGGTTCACACCCACAGGAATGAATTAACTTTAAGAACATGTTTTCTGGGGTGCATAGAGTTCCAAACCACCATAGTCTGCTATCTGTATCCACTACGTTGTACTTCTCTGCTCTACTGTGTAATTATATACTGGATGATAGACATCCAGATTGCCCTCTTCCTGTCATCCCAGATTACACTGCAGCAAATATCCTTTCCCTGTCCCTTTAAGGTTGATAGAGAATGCAGATAACTTAATGTGACTAAGTAGTGTAAAACTGTTCTCAGAATGGCTGTACCTAGCTGTCCTCTGCCTAAGGGTTTCTATGTTTGCATCTCTGCCTTTTCCAGCATTGACATTTCCCAGCCTACTAATTTTTTGTCAATTTTGTGAGCAAGAAGTGATATTTCATTGTTTTAATTCACATTGCTTTGGTTATTAATGAGTCTGACTCTGTTCATATGCTTGTTAGTCTTTGGGTTTCCACCTTTGGAATTACCTGTTCATATCCTTTGCTTGATTTTCTTTAGGGATTTCAGTCTTTTTTTGTAGGATTTCATTGTATATTATAATTCTTAATCCCTTGTCAATTTCAGACCTGAAACAGTCTGTTAACTTTGTCCATGTATCCTTTGTTATTAAACAGAAATTCTGAATGTTCATGTAATTGTTTTCATCTGTTTTTGCCATGTGCTTTGAAGTTCCACTTAACAAATCCTTTATTGCACCTAAGTCATAGAAAGATTTTCCTACATATTTTCGGTTAACTTTATAATTTTATCCTTAATGTATTAGGTCTTTCTTCCATTTACAGACCATCTTTGTGTGAGACACTAGGTAGGGATCCAGCTTTATTTTTCTCCGTATTTCTCCATACCATCTACTAAACAAGTGACCCTTTCCACATTTATTTCTCATGCTAAGTTTATCAAATATTAAGTTTCCATATGTCCGTAAATTTGCCTCTGTATTTTCAGTTATATTACATTGTTCTGTGTATCTGATCTTTTGCCAACACCACGATGTTTTTACTATGATAGCTTTGTTGGTACCGTATCTCAGTATCTAATAGGACAGATTTTCCTTTTCTGTGAAGGTCGGCTAGCTTTTTGTGGATCTTTATTCTCCCAATTAAATTTTAAAAATTTTGGGGTTCCTAAAAAAATCCTACCTGAATTTTTATTGGTATTGCATTAAATTTATACACTAATTGGGGAGAACTGTCGTCTTTATCATATTGTCATCCCTTGCAAAAATATAAATAAATTTCACTTGTTCAGATTATTTTCTATGTCCTTTATTAAAATTTTGCATTTTCCCCCTATAAAAGTCTAATCTTCTTTGTTAAATTAGTTCCTAGAAACTTTAGAGTTTGTGTTGATGCTATCTTACTGTCATATTAGGACTTCTTTCTGCCATTTTATTTCAAATTTTCTATGTACTATACTAGACTATTTGTTCCCTTTTTCCCTCTTCTTTTCCTGCTTTACATTGGGTAGAGTACTCTAGTTTAAAAAATATGCTTTCTACTTTTATTTTAATGGTGGTACCCATTAACATGAAATGTATACTCATGTTGATGTGTCATTATGGATTTCTTAAGCCTTTCAAATCTTTATCTTCTTTCTAACAAGGCAAGAAACATTAATGCATTCTTAGGCCCCTTTGATTTATCTCCCTAGTGTGACCTTCCCCCAGTCATTGCCTAGAATTTCAGTGCTGAGATGTTACATCATATCTGCTCATTTTTTATGCAGTTTTATTGAGCTATGTTCACATATTATATTATCATCCAATATGTACAATCAGTAGTTCACACATAGTTGTGTATTCATCACCACGGTCAATTTTTGAACATTTTCATTATCCAAAAAAAAAAAAAGTAAAAAACACCCAAAACATACCATACCCTACATCCCCCCCCTATTATTTATTTATTTATTGTCCTTACTATTTTGCTCATCTGTCCATACACTAGATTCAGGGAGTGTCAGCTACAAGATTTTCACATGGTCACACTGTAAGCTATATAGTTATATAGTCATCTTCAAGAGTCAAGGCTACTGGATTACAGTTCAACAGTTTCAGGTATCTCCTTCTAGCTATTCTAATACACAAAAACTAAAAAGGGATAGCTATAAAATGCATAAGAATAACCTCCAGAATGACCTCTTGATTGTATTTGAAATCTCTCAGCTACTGAAACTTTATTTTGTTTCCTTTCTCTTCCCCTTTTGGTCAAGAAGGTTTTCCCAATCCCATGATGCCAGGGCCAGGCTCATCCCCAAGAGTCATGTCCCATATTGCCAGGGAGATTTACACCCCTGGCAGTCATATCCCACAGAGAAGGTGGGGGGCAGGGAGAGCAGTGAGTTTACCTGCAGAATTAGCTTAGATAGAGAGGCCACATCTGAGCAACAGAAGAGGTTCTCTGTGGGTGACTCTTAGGCATAATTTTAAGTAGCCGTAGTTTCTCCTTTGCAGGAATAAGTATTATAAGGCAAGCCCCAAGATCAAGAGCTTGACCTATGAAATTGTAGTCTCCAGTGCTTGCAAGAATATCAGGTGGGGAGGTTTACTATTTCTACATTTTTCCCTAGTCCCTTAAGGGAACTTTACAAATTATTTTTTATTCTCTGCCCACATTACTCTGGAATGTATTGAGGCATCACACTAACCTGTACAACAACAAGATCTCAGCCCCTGGTCAAGTTTCCATGTAATTATGTTATTTGAATAAACCATATAAGTTAAATTAGATGGTGTGCTACAGGAAATACAAATTTTGCACCAAATACATATCTCTTCCTTTAGTCTCACACAGAAGTTGGAGTTTTAAAACACAGTCAATATCATAATACAGGGTAAACTGTATTATGATTTACCTTAGTCGTAACCAGATCTGTTTCATTCACATCTCTTATTGAAGTCTGATCTCTTTTTCAGCTTTTTAAACTGTTGCCCTATGGGGTAATACTGACTTTCATAACTGCAGAGCTCTAGCTCTGAGTCTCAGGTGTCACATAGATACCCGAAGTTCTAGGAAATGACCAGGTTATACACAAAAAGCTCAGCATTTCAGAATTTAGGAACAATCATTACATCTCAGGAATAGAAGTCTGCTATTAGAGCTTGCAATCTAGGAATCTTTACAATAGGCCTTCCCCTGATACCCTATACTCTCTAATTCAATTCTCAGAGTTTGCATATTATAGTTAGTCCGTATTTGTAAAGCATTATAATGTTTGTCTTTTCATTTCTGGCTTATTTCACGCAACACACTGTTCTCAAGGTCCATTCCCCTAGGTTGCATGCCTCTCAACTTCATTCCTTCTTGCAGCTGCTCAGTATTTCGTTGTATGTAAATACTACAGTTTGCCCTTCATTTCATCAGTCGATGTACCCTTAGGCTACTACCTTCCATTGCAGATCATGAATACGGCTGACATAAACACCAGTGTGCAAATGTCCATTGTGTCCCTTGCTTTAATTTTTTTTTTAACATGGGCAGACTCCGGGAATATATGCTTATTTTAAAATTTCTTTATTTCCTCCTTTTCTTTCTCTTTTTTTTTTTCAGTATAAGAATAAACTCTATCAAATTACCTGATTAACCTTACTTCCAATATCTTCTGCATCTCCTGGATTTGTTTTCCTTGTGATTTAAATACTTATTCTAAAGTTTTTTTACTGTGGGACTTTGTGGGCAAATGTTCTACAAACTTGTGTGCCTAAGGAATAGATGAATATTAAGTTTTATGTTTCTTTTTTTTTCTTTCAGTAGTGTATTATTTCGTTTCTTCTTTCTTACAGTTAGTATTGCTAATGATAAGTCTAAGATCAGTTAATTATTATTCCTTTGTAGGTAATCTCTTTCTCTCTGAAATCTTTACCTGTAAACTATTACATTTCACTGTATGTGTTTAGCAATGGATGTTTCCCTACCTTTCTTTTAGGACTTGAGCCCTTTTCTTCTGATGTCTTCACTTTTCTTTGACTCTGGGAAATTTATTTAAGTATACCTCTTCAAATATTTCTTCCTCACTACTTTTGTTTTCTCCTTATGGGATTTCTCTTGTCTAAAGCAGTGGTTGCAGTCCAGAGGCAGTTTTGCTCCCTGGAAGACATTTGGAAATGTCTGAAGATGTTTTTTGGTTCTCGCCACTAGAGGAGAACTACTGGCATCTAGTGGGTTGAGACTGAGGATGCTGCTAAATATCCAACAATGTACAGGACAGCCCTGTCCAACAAAGAAAATATGGCCTCAAATGTCAATAGTGCTGAGGTGGAAAAACCCTGATCTAGAATTTGGTATGTCCAGTCCTGTCTTCTAAATTTCTTGACTTTGCTTTTCTGTTTATCTCTTTTTTATCTTTTCCTTTTACTTTCTTAGGAGAGTACCTCAATCTGATTTTCCAGCTCATAGATTTGTTTTTCACTTGTTTCCATTCTATTTATTCCTTTCCATTTGTCCCATCCTTTGTGTCTTTTATTTTAGCCTTTTTACTTTTAACATCTAATACTTCCACTGGATTTTTATTTTTCTTGTTTCCTGTTACTAATATTTTCTCTTATCTCCTTAAAAATATTTACCATGTCTGTTAATTTAAATTTTGCTCTCTCTGTTCTAGTAATTCTGTTTAATATGGTATGTATTGTTCTGTTTGAGTTCATTTTCTCTGACTGTCTCAATTACCCTGTCTGGTAGTACAAACTGGGAAAGGAGCAATACTAGACCCTACTCTTTGTCAGTCAAGGTGAGTTTAAGAAAGGAGGGTCAAATGCAGAGTAAAAAGTCCTGAGCACTAAAGAAGCTCTGTAGATCGTCCCCATTTACTGCCACTCCACCAGGTAATTCTTCTGGTTGGGATTGCATCCTAAAGAGTATTCAGAGCACTGGGAGGAGGAAGTTTCCTACATTGCAATCCATCAAACCCTGTGTTTGAAAGGGAGTAGTGTGGAGGAGAGCTACCCGAGCATTGCTGGTGAGCCCCATGTTGTTTCAGTGAACTTGGCCCACATTACTCCATGGACACTGTTGGTACTTTGAGATGGTCTGGGATATTGCCTATTGATTGGTGTGGTGAGGAGGTGGAGAATGATTGTCCCTGGACAATCTGGGGAAAAATAAGAGCAGAATTCAAAGCTTTCCTACAGCTGTCTGCCTCTCACTCACATACTGTGGGTTTCTCATAAATTTTCATTGTTGTTAATTTCTGAAATTCATGTTTCCATTTTGCTTCTGTCATTACTTCAGCGTTGATTATATGAGAGGGAGCCAGGAGCCCAGGCTAATTGGCAGGAATGAGAAGCTTTGGTAACAGAATTTTAAGAGGGGTGTGTCTCCCTAAAGGATTTTTTTGAATCTCTCTTTTAGATGTATAATAGTTTATTGAGATATAATTCATATAAAATGCAATTCACCCATTTAAAGGGTACAATTCAGCAGCTTTTGGTATATTCATAAAGTTGTGCAGCCATCACCATAATCAGTTCTAGAATATTTTTATCACTCCAAAAAGAAACCCCATACCCATTAGCAGTCAGTCCCCGTTTACCGCCAACCTACCCCAAACCCAGCCCTAGGCAACCACTAATCTACTTTCTGTGACAATGGATTTACCTATCCTAGACATTTCATATAAATTGGATAATACAATATGTGGCATTTTGTGACTGGCTTCTTTTTCAAGGTTAATCCATGTTATAGCATATATTCATATTATCTTGCCTTTTATGTCTGAATAATATTGCATTGTATGGATATACCACATTTAATTTAACCATTCATTACTTGATATACATTTGGGTTGTTTCCATTTTTTTACTGTTCTGTATAACACTGCTGTGAACCTTTGTATATAAGTTTCTGCATGGACATTTATTTTCATTTGTCTTGGAATGGAATCTCTGGGTCATATAATAACTCTGTGATTAATTTTTTGAGAATCCTAATCTTTTTTAAGCTCTGCTTCTACATTGGGACTTTGATGGATATTTTTCTGAACACAGGGGTTTAAAAGGTTAGGTTTTAGTCCTTACTGAATCACTAATGAAATTTGTGATCCTGGACAAACAACATTTCTGCTTTCCTTTATGGAAACAGTAATGCCCTTCTCATGGGGTTGTTTTTGTTAACTCTTCTGTGTGAATGTATGTGAAGAACTGTGAGAGTTTAAAGGATATTTCCCTCATTGGGTATCTACCTTTCCTTTACTAAGTTGCACCTTTTTGTTTGGTCATATTTTAATAATAGAAGTCCCTAAGGTCCAAAAGCAAGAGGACTTTACACGAGAAATTGGTAAAGATAGCTTGAGTCAGATAAAAGTGCTATAACTTGTCAAATCTAGCTCACTACTAGCCAGTAACTTCTGTTGAGGGCATGGGTGTGTCTGTCTAATTCACTGTTTAGCTTCATCTCTAATGCACAACAAGCTACATAGTCAGACTTGGTCAATATTTGTGGAATAAATAAAACCTGAATTTTTATCATGACCCATAATGATGGTTATACTGTTTCACCCAGTAATCCTACTTCTGGAAATCTGTCCTATAAGGAAGTGACTCGAACCAGGTCAGAAAAATCTACATGAAGATGTTAAACTCTATGTTATTTTAATTGTGAAAAAAATGGAAAAAAAAAATACTTAAGTGCCAGCACAGTAGGCAAGTATTTTAGTAAATTATGAAATGGTCTTTGAGGAAATAACCTATAACTATAAAAATTAAGCTTCGAAGACTACACAGAAACACAGAAGTAAACTTGAGTAAGGGAATAATATAGAATTATATATAGCTTTATTAAAATTGTATACAAAGCTGTAAAAAAAAAAAAAGTCATTTAAAAAGCACTGGACCTGAAACCTAGCCCACCCTCTCTAGAACATCAGATAGTTCCACCTCCCTACCCCATATTAGTGATAGACCTTTTTTTTTTTTT
>PVIY010062210.1:0-10946 GCA_004026745.1 Myrmecophaga tridactyla | reverse complement strand
GGAAATTATAAGATCTTTGCTATTAACAGAATGCTTTAAATTCAGATATTTTGTGAATCCACCCATCTTGTCAAGGCTATTTTGTGCTTTCTTCTATCGGCCCAGAAAAGTAACACAAATAAACAACTGAATAATGAGAAACTACACAGAAGTAACAAAGTTTATTCTCCTGGGATTGTGAGATGACCCAAATCTTGAGGTCATGATATTTGTCTTCCTGTACATCACCTACAATTTTAATATTTTTAATTAATTTGTTTTTTTTGCCTGGTTTCTCTGGATGCATTCTACTGCAATACTGAATACTACTGGTGAATGTGGGCATCTTCTTTTGCTCCTGATGCTTAAGGGGAAGTCTTCTGTCTTTCATCAATGAGTATGATGTTAGCTATCTGTTTGTCATAAATGGTCTTTAGTATGTCTCCTTAGGAAATAATCAATATAATCACTAAGGATAAATACAAAATTTTAATGAATAGGACATAGAGGTTGATATTCCAGCATATGCCTTTGTATTTGTCCTTCATTGTATATCATGATTCTGCTTTTAGATTCTTATGGTTATAACCTGGCTTGCCTACAATAAAGAGACTGGCTTTCATTTGTCAGGTACTTCCTGAGAAAGGTTAGAGAAAGTGAAATCATAATCCATATGACAAATATTCATTTACAGTATTGTAGAGGTGATCCCAAATGTAGCCATCACAGAGGCCTCTATCTTATTATCAAGCTAACAGTTTACAGTAATTCAAGTATATTTATTTTCTCTGGAAATCTTACATGATTATAAATCAACAATATAAATATAATTAAGCCCTTCTAGATAACCTTGTGTTGCAAATGCTTATAAACTCTTCACATTTTAGGTCATATTCAAGGAAGAAGTCCAGGAGATGACTTACTCAGTATTTACAATGAGGTGTTGAAGTGTTGCAAGTACTTTCAGACAAGTTGGGGAATTTCCAAGGCCAAATGTTCCAGTTAGCTGCCAGAATGCAATATACCAGAAATGGAATAGCTTTTAAAAAGGGGGAATTTACTAAGTTGCAAGTTAAGTTATTTTTTTTGGCATGGGCAGGCTCCAGGAGTCAAACCTGGTCTCTGGCATGGCAGGCAAGAAATCTGTCACCATTGCACCACCCACTCCCACTTTTGTTTTTACCTCTGGGCTCCCATCTTCAGTCCTAATCATCTTCTGATTAATACTGGCCTCAAGTTAACCTCAAGATCAGTCTGGGTGGCCTGAGTATGAGTATGGCTAGTTCTAGAATGAGAAGAAATATAAGAAGCCATGAGTGAGGTGGGTATATGCAGGACAGTGGAAGCCCCAACCTCATTTATCTCAATGTGGAACTGCTTATCTTACTTTATAGCATTCATGTTGTAATACTAAATGTCTCATTTATTGCAGCCCTTTCTCCAGAGAAAGAAAAAGAGCACACCCTAGGTCCTTCAGCCACAGGTCAGTACCTCTACCTAGGCTGGTTGGGCATAAATGACCCCTCACTTTAGTCTGAGAGATCCATGAATCCTGTGTTGCCTAAGATGCCTCTGTGACAAAAGGAAAACAAAAGCAATAAAAAGAATGGCCAAAAATTCAATCCACTCCTTATTTCCCTGTGCATGTTGTTTGTTGATCCATAGTCTGTGGAGTGACTTGCTACATGGTGCTTCATGGTAACACAGGCTCAGAAGCAACAAAAATTTTCAACAAATGACTGAATTATTACTTCCACAGCACTCAGTGTCCAAAAGAATAGAGGAATAGGAATTGTGGCTATTCTCCTGGAGAGACCAATTGCTCATCAAAGTGGTTGGATGGCAGCTCCACAAAGCTTACATTGCACTGAAGAGGAGAGACCCTGTGAGTATTTATACATCCCAGGGGGAGGGGGCCCTTCCAATGAGAATTTTTCTCTGATAAGCAGTTGGGCTTTCTTGTTCCTTGTTTCTGGGTTTAAGTCATGGTCAGGATTTTTCATTAGACCTACTATCTCACTCAGGTTAATGGTGGGGGGGGAGGTATTTAACCACCTGCACACAATAGAAATGGAGTTTGTGGTAGGAGAAGGCAGAAAGATAGCTACTAGATGTGTCCCTCACTTCCTCAGCAACGTGTAAAGAAAATGGAAAGTATAAACCATACTCTGGAAGAAAAGCATAAGACACAACTATGACAGCTGTTACCTGTCAGAGGAACAAGATTTCAAAGTAGTTGTTCTGCTATGTTGACAGAATTGTAATTAAAGCTTGATCAAAGGAGTAAAGAAAGATATCATACTAATGCCAACAAAATAGAGACTATCAACAAAGAAATATAAATATTTATTAGAACAGAATTCTGGATTTGAAAAGTCACTAAAAATACTAAAGATTAACAGTGTATTTTAATTAACATAAGAAATAATTAGCAAACTTCTATACAGATTGATAGAGATTATGTAAGACAAAGAATAGAAAGAAATAAGGATGAAGAAAAATGAAGAGAGCCTGAGAGAAATGTGGAACATCATTAAATTCACTAACATATATGTAATTAGAGTACCAGATGGAAAAGAGAAACAAGACAAGAAAAAAAAACATTTGAGGAAATAAAAGCTGAAAACTGCACAAATTTATTGATAAACAGTAACCTACACATCAAGAATCTCATGAATTCTAAGTAGAAAAAATGAAGAAAATGACCAGAGACATCACAGTAAAAATGTTAAAAATAAAAGAGGATGAGAAAATCTTGAAAAAGTAGAAAATGTCAGTCTGGTTTAAGAAATGACAACATCAAAAAATACATTATGCAACTCTGGCTGTCTACAGGAGGAAAATTTTGGATTCAAATGATCTAAAAGTTTGAAAGTAAATGGACAGAGAGATATATCATATAAACAGCAATCACAAGAAAACTGAAGTGACTATACTAATACCAGACAAATTCTTTGAAACAAAAACTGTTACTAGAGCAAAAGATGGACACCTTAAAATGATAAAAAGTGCAATGCATCAGAAAGATATAACACTTATAAACACCTATGCATGCAACAACAGAGCACCAAAATACATGAACCAAAAGCTGAGAAATGAAGGAGACAATTTGGAAATAATAGTTGTAGACTTCAATTTTTCTTTCAAAAATGAAAAGAACAACTGGAAAAAAAGAGCCATTAGTTAATAGAAGACATAACAACCCTTTAAAACAATTATCCCAAGCAAATGTCTACAAAACATTCCACCCAACATGAACAGAATATGCATTTTTCTCAGGTGCATATGGAACATTCTCCAGAATATATCACATCCTAAGGCCAAATTCAAAACCCTATCAATTTAAAGGATAGAAATAACAAAAAGTATGTTCTCCACCTACAATGGAATGAAATTAGGAATAATAACAAGAAATAATTTGGACTATATAGAAGACAAACAACATATTCTTTAATATTCTAGTTGGTCAAAACAGGATTGTCATGGTCAGGTTCATGTGTCAAATTGGCCAAGTGGTGGTACCTGTTTGTCTGGTTGGGCAAGTGCAGGCTTGTCTGTTGTGATGAGGACATTTCATAGAATTAAATCATGATCATGTCAGCTGCATCCACAGCTGATTCCATTTGTAATCAGTTAAAGGGGCGTGTCTTCTGCAATGAGTGATGCTTAATTTAATCACTGAAAGCCTTTTAAGGAAGATTCAGAAGAGACAGGCTCTCTTCCTGCTTCAGTTGGTGAGTCTCTCCTGTGGAGTTGGTCTAGACCCTCCATTGGAATCATCAGCTTCACAGTCTGCCCTGCAGATTTTGGACTCTGTGTTCCCACAGTCATGTGAGACACTTTTATAAATTTTATATTTGTGAGTGTTCCCTGTTGATTCTGTTTCTCTAGAGAACTCTAACTAATACATTTTGGTACCAGAAGTGGTTCTTAAGAAACAGAATCCTAAAAATGTTTTTTTTTAATGAATGACTTCCTACTCTGACTGGACTCAAAGGCACCAAGAATTCTGATTCCTATAATCAAAATGACACTCCCAATCCATCGGGTGAATTGGCAAAAGAGATAGTCAAAATATCACCATTCAATTCTCCTAATGCTTCACTTGTACAAAGCCAGGCTCTGCGGGATAATGTTTTTGACACCTTTACAGAGTTTTGTGGAAATAAGAGGTATAGAGATGTTGGCTGTCTGTTATTAGATACACTGGCAGCATTAAGAAGTGAAAGGTATGGGCTTAAGACTTCAAACGAGATGCTTGAGTGCTGTCTGACAAATGTGGATGTTTCTATGAGTATCCTGAAGGAAAATCTTATTTCCTATAGCTGTAGACTTGACATCTCTGACAATCAGATTCAGAATCTTCTTGTTAGAGTAGCAACTTTACAACAAAAACTGAAATCTCAATGTTTCATGGTGTCTGCTGTTAAAGTGAAGATATTGATTGGAAAGGAGTGGGACCCAGAAAAGTGGGATGGTGACATATGGATTGATAATGGTGTTGGGGGTGAGGTTGAAACTCTAAGTCATGCTGAGTCTTCTCTAGATAACCCTGTAATAGTTTACCTGAGGACATAATTACACCACCTCCAGCCTGCCTTGAGGAATTGGCCACCCAACCTCTTCCTGAAGGGATTAGGACTAGAGTGATTAATCCTGTATCACCAGATGAATCTGCAAAGAAAGGCCCTGAAGCAAATGGCTTGGAAGATACTTCTAACTCTTTTCACGACCCACCCCCATCAGCCCTCATTTCTTCCAGACCTATAACTAGACTAAAGTCCCAACAGGCCCCTAAAGCTGAGATACAAAGTATCTCACATGAGGAGGTACATTATACTCCAAAAGACTGGGTGAGTTTCCCAATTTATATAGACAGAAATCAGGGGAATATGTGTGACAATGGATTTTAAGGGTATGGGATAATGGTGGGAGGAATATAAGGCTGGATCAGGTTGAATTTATTTTATGGGCCCACTAAGCAGAGATTCTGCATTCAATGTTATAGCTCAAGGGGTTAGAAAAGGTATTAACCATTTGTTTGGATGATTGGTTGAAACATGGATCAAAAGGTGGCCAACATTACCTCAGGTTGAAATGCCAGAACTGCCCTGGTATAATGTAGATGAGGGGATCCAGAGGTTTAGAGAGATTGGAATGTTAGAGTGGATTTATCATGCAAAGTCTGCTCTTACACCCCAGGAATGTCTGGAGGATGCACCTTTTACCAGAACAGTGAGAAATAAGCTTGTGAGACTAACACCATCATCCCTGAAGAGCTTTGTGGTTGCACTTCTCTGTAGGTCAGATATTAATGTAGGAACTGCTGTCACTGAGCTGGAATCCTTAAACACAATGGGGATGATGGGATCCTGAGTTGGCAGAAGCCAGGTGGCAGCAGTTAATCACCAAAGATAGGGTAGATGTGGCTATTATAATAGACAGCAAACTCAAAGCTGGTGTCAAAATTATATGACACACAGAAATTTGTGGCATTGGCTAGTAAATCATGGGATACCTAGAAATGCTATAGAATGGCAGTTTACTAAGTTCTTGTTTGAGCTGTATAAACAAAAGAGTTCTAGGTCAAGTGAACAGAAGTCTAAGCTGAATTACAAAAACACAGAGTCACGGCCCCTTAATCAATTTCCAGACTTGAGAGAGTTTACAGACCCAGAGCTCCTTGAATGAAGGGGAGCCCAGGTCCCTTTGGGAGAGAGCCCTGTTACACTGCCACAAATTTATTCTGTTAATCTTCCTCCAAGACTTCCCCAGGGAGACTGACAGCCTTTTACCAGGGTAACCATGCATTGGGGAAAAGGAAATGACCAGCTATTTGGGGGATTATTAGACACTGGTTCACAAGTGACATTAATTCCAGGGAACCCAAAAAGTCACTCTGGTCCACCAGTCAGAGTGGGGGTTTATGGAGGCAAGTTGATCAATGAAGTTTAGCTCAGGTCCATCTCACAGTGGGTCCAGTGTATAGTCATTTCTCCAGTTCCAGAATGTATAATTGGTATAGACATACTGAGCAACTTGCAGAATCCCCACATTGGCTCCCTAACTCAGTCAGTGAGAGCTATTATGGTGGGAAAGGCCAAGTGGAAGCCACTAGAATTTCCTCTACCTAGCAAAATAGTAAATCAGAACCAATACTGGATTCCTGGAGGGATTGCAGAGATTACTGCCACTCTTAAGGTCTTAAAGGATGCAGGGGTGGTAATTCCCATGACATCCCCATTCAACTCTCCTATTTGGCCTGTGTGGAAAGCAGACGGGTCTTGGAGGACGACAGTAGATTATCATAAGCTGAACCAGGTGGTAACTGCAATTGCAGCTGCTGTTCCAGATGTGGTATCATTGCTTGAGTAAATCAATACATCCCCTGGTACCTGGTATGCAGCTATTGATCTGGCAAATGTTTTTTTTTCTCAATAGCTATAGTAAGGACCACCAGAAACAGTTTGCTTTCAGCTGGCAAGGCCAGCAATATACTTTCGCTGTCCTACCTCAGGGATATATCAACTCTTTGACCCTATGTCATAATCTTGTCTGCAAGGACCTTGATTGTTTCTTCCTCTCACAAGACATCACATTGGTCCATTATATTGATGATATCATGTTGATTGGACCTAGTGAGCAAGAAACAGCAACTACTCTAGATTTACTGGTAAGGCATGCATGTCAGAGGATGGGAGATAAATCCAACAAAAATACAGGGGACTTCCACCTCAGTGAAATTTCTAGGTGTCCAGTGGTGTGGGGCATGTCGAGATATCCCTTCTAAGGTGAAGGAGACATTGCTTCATCTGGCCCCTCCTTCAACCAAAAAAGAGGCACAATAACTTTTAGGTCTCTTTGGATTTTGGCGACAATCTATTCCTCATTTGGGTGTGTTACTCTGGCCCATTTATCAATTGACCAGAAAAACTGCTAATTTTGAGTGGGGACCTCAAAGGTCCAGGCTGCTATACAACTGCTCTGCCACTTGGGCCATATGATCCAGCAGAACCAATGGTGCTGGAAGTGTCAGTGGCAAATAGAGATGCTGTCTGGAGCCTTTGGCAGGACCCTATAGGAGAATCCCCTTAAGATTTTGGAGCAAAGTCTTACCATCTGCTGCAGATAACTATTCTCCTTTTGAGAAACAGCTTTTGGCCTGCTACTGGGCCTTAGTAGAGACTGAACACTTAACCATGGGCCACCAAGTTACCATGAGACCTGAGTTGCCTATCATGAGCTGGGTATGGTCTGACCCACCAAGCCATAAAGTTGGGTGTGCACAGCAGCACTCTGTTGTAAAATGGAAATGGTATATACAATATAGGGCCAGAGCAGGTCCTGAAGGCACAAGTAAGTTACATGAAGAAGTGGCCCAAATGCCCATGTTCTACACTCCTGCCACACTACCTTCTCTTTCCCAGGCCAGAGCTATGACCTCTTGGAGAATTCCTTACAGTGAATTGACTGAGGAAGTGAAAACGCAAGCCTGCTTTACAGATAGCTCAGCATGATATTCAGTTACCACCTGAAAGTGGACAGCTGCAGCACTTCAACCCCTTTCTGCAGTCTCCTTGAAGGACAGTGGTGAGGGGAAATACTCCCAGTGGACAGAACTTCAAGCAGTGCACCTGGTTGTTCATTTTTCTTGGAAGGCAAACCAGCCAGAGGTGCATTTGTATACTGACTTGTGGGCTGTTGCTAATAGTTTGGGTGGATGATTAGGGACTTGGAAAGTCCATAATTGGAAAATTGGTGACAAAGTGGCCTGGGGAAGAAGTAAGTGGATAGACCTTTCTGAGTGGGCTAAAAATATGAAAATATTTGTGTCCCATGTGAATGCACATCAGAGGGTGACTTCAGCAGTGGAAGGTTTTAATAATCAAATGGATGAGATGACCCATTCTGTGGATACCAGTCAGCTTCCTTCCCCATCAATTTCCATCATTGCCCAATGGGCTCATGAAGAAAGTGGTCATGGTGGTAGGGATGGAGGTTATGCATGGGCTCAGCAACATGGACTTCCCCTCACCAAGGTTGACTTGGCTACAGCCACTGCTGAGTGCCCATCTGCCAGCAGCAGAGACCCACACTCAAACCCCAATATGGCACCATTCCCCAAGTGACCAGCCAGCTACATGGTGGCAGGTTGATTACATTGGATCACTCCCTTCATGGAAAGGGCAGCAATTTGTTCTAACTGGAATAAACACATACTCTGGATATGGGTTTGCTTTCCCTGCATGCAATGCTTCTGCAAAAACTACTGTCCATGGGCTTACAGAATGCCTTATCTATCGTCACGGTATTCCACATAACATTGCTTCTGATCAAGGAATACACTTCACAGCAAATGAAGTCAGGGAATGGGCACATGCTCATGGAATTCTCTGGTCTTACCATGTACCCCATCATCCAGAAGCAGCTGGATTGATAGAACATTGGAATGGCCTTTTGAAAACACAACTATGGTTCCAACTAGGTGAGAATACCTTGAAAGGCTGGGGTAATGTTCATCAGGAAGCTGCATGTGCTCTGAATCAGTGTCTGCTGTATGGTGCTGTTTCTCCCATAGCCACAATCCATGGGCCCAGGAACCAAGAGGTGGAAATGGGAGTGGCACCATTCATTATTACCCCTAGTGATCCACTAGGAAAATTTTTGCTACCTGTCCCTGTGACCCTGAGCTCTGTTGGTCTACGGTTTTTAGTTCCAAAATGGGGAGTGCTTCCACCAGGAGAAACAACAATGATTCCATTGAGCTGGAATCTAAAACTGCCACCTGGTCACTTTGGGTTACTTATGCCACTCAAACAACAAGCCAAGAAGGGAATGACATTATTGTCTGGGGTGATTGACCCTGACTATCATGGGTAGGTAGGACTGAAACTATATAAAGAAGGTAAAGAAGAGTTTTCTTGGAATATAGGAGATCCCCTAGGGCATCTTTTAGTACTACCATGTCCTATGATTAAAATCAATGGGAAACTGCAACAACCCAATCCAGGCAGAACTACCAATGGCTCTGAAACTTTAGGAATGAAGGTTTGGGTTACCCCATGAGGCAAAAAAACACAGTCAGCTGAAGTGTTTCTGAGGATAAAGGGAACATGGAATGGGTAGCAGAAGAAGGTAGTTATAAATATGAACTTTGACCACGTGATCAGTTACAGAAATGAGAACTGTAATGCTATTCTGTTCATGTTATGCTATTTAAGTTGTAAGATATCAAGTTTAAGAATGAATATTACCCAGTGATTTACAACCTTTTCTGGAGAGATTTAATGCATTTCCAGTTAAATTCAGGACAGTTGAGTATTGTTAGATGAAAGAAAAAATGTGCATTTTATTATTTTTTTATTTAGAAATTAGGTATGGTTTAAGGTGGTATGTATAGCTGTGGAGGGCCAAGAGCAATCAATCAGGCCCAGGCAAGGGCAATTAATCAGGCCCAAGTAGGGAAAGTCCCCACAACATAGGGGCGGGATGTCCCCAAGAGTTAAACAATAACCAATGTTAGGAAACTGAGAGAATGGGATGTGTTTTGGCAACAGCTAATGGCATTTTTCTGCTTCTATGATACACTTGCTTGCTAGCAACTGCAAAACCACAACATGATTTTAGCCTTTATAAGCACACCTTGAAAACCTCTAGGGGCTGCTCTGTAAATATTCTTTCTTGGAAGTTTCTGAGACAGTCACCAGCCAGCTAATAAAGACTCCAAATTGGCTTGCAGTTTTGAATTATGTGGTCTGTCTTGCACCGTGCCCCACAACATAGCTACCAACAGTAGATTGTCATGGTCAGGTTCATGTGTCAATTTGGCCAAATGGTGGTACATGTTTGTTTGGTTGGGCAAGTGCAGACTTGTCAGTTGTGATGAGGACATTTCATAGAATTAAATCATGATCATGTCAGCTTCATCCACAGCTGATTCCATTTGTAATCAGCCAGAGGGGATGTCTTCTGCAATGAACCATGCTTAATCTAATCACTGAAAGCCTTTTAAGGATGGTGAGCTTCTCCTGTGGAGTTGGTCCAGACCCTCCATTGGAATCATCAGCTTCACAGCCTGCCCTACAGATTTTGGACTCTGCATTCCTGCGGTCATGTAATATACTTTTATAAATTTTATATTTGTGAGTGTTCCCTGTTGATTCTGTTCCTCTAGAGAATCCTAACTAATACAAGGATCAAAAATGAAATCAGAAAATACATTTACATGAATGGAAACAAAGATGCAATATATCAAAACATATGGGATGAAGCTAAAGCTGTATGTGATGGAAATTTATATCTATAAATGTTTTTATTAACAAAGAAGAAATATCTCAAATCAGTAACCCAATTTACTATCTAAAACATCTGAAAAGAAGAGCAAACCAAATAGAGCAAGAAGAAAACAGGAAATAATAAACATTACAATTGAAATTAATATAAAATAGAAAAACAGTAGAGGAAATTAATGAAACCAATTTCATCATTTCTTTGAAAAGATCAACAAAATTTTCAAATTTTTTTCTCTTAAATAGTGAATGATTTGAAAATTTTAGAAAAAAAAAGAAAAGACTCAAATTATCAGAATCAGAAATGAAAGAAGTGACATGACTACTGACCTTACTGAAGTAAAAAAATCATAAAGGAATACTATGACACCAAAAGTTTACAAAACTTAGGAGAAATGAACTAATTTCTATGACACAAACTCTTGAAACTGACTCAAGAAGAAATAGTTTGAAAAGAACCAATAAAAATTGAAGAGATTAGGGGGGCCAAGATGGCGGCTTAGCAAGGTGCGCGTTTTAGTTCGTCCTCCAGAACAACTGCTAGATAACCAGAAACAATACAGAACAGCTCCCGGAACCACGATAGTGACCGAACACACAGCGCGCCCAGAACGGGAACAGCTTAGACCGACGGCAACTGGCCGGATCTGTGAGTTCCCCAAAGCCGCGGCGGCCGGC
>PVIY010062209.1:0-10949 GCA_004026745.1 Myrmecophaga tridactyla | reverse complement strand
CTCTCATCTTGTTGCAGTGGAAGAGTTGTGTAGCCTCAGGCCTTGGAGAAGGTAGAGCACGCTCCTTGGGGGACTGGGAGAGCCTGGCTGCCACCATGTGGAGGGGTTGAGCGTGTGCCCCAGAAATGGCAGAGAGCCCAGGGGTGGCCCTGATGCCTGGAGAGAGTGGAGCCTAGAGGTGGTCTCCTCAATGTTCCCCGAGATTGATTTGGAAAGAGGCAGGCCACTGCATAGGCCCTCGGAAAGGGTGGGACTGCCACTTTCTAAGCCAAAGGATGAATGACTTTCAGACTTTGAAATTCCATGGCGCTTGCCCTGCAGGTTTTACATCTGTGTTTCTTCCAATTTCTCCCTATGGAAATGAAAACCTGTATCCTGTGAGTATCCACCTTTGCATCTTGGCACTAGACAACTTGTTTTGAGATTCACAGGTCCACAGCAAGAAGAGAACTTTTTGCACCTGTTTAAGGTGATGCTTGAAGTTGCCAAGTTGACAAGGGGTGGACATGTGTTAGTTAGATTCAGTTGTCAACTTGGCCAGGTGAGCATACCTAGTCTTGTTGTTGCGGACATAAGCCAATGGTACGTGAACCTCATTTGTTGCTAATTACATCTGCAGTGGGCTAGGAGGCGTGTCTGCTGTAATGAGTGATGTTTGACTTAATTGGCTGGTGCTCAAATGAGAGAACGCAACATAGCACAGCCTAAGCAGCTTGGCATTCCTCATCTCAGCACTTGCAGCTCAGCCCAGGCCTTTGGAGGTTGAGAAAGAAGTCACCCCGGGGAAAGTTGTTGGAACCCAAGGGCCTGGAAAGAAGACCAGCAGAGACCATCCTGTGCCTTCCACGTAAGAAAGAGCCTCAGTGGAAAGTTAGCTGCCTTTCCTCTGAAGAACTAACAAAATAAATCCCCTCTTATTAAAAGCCAATCCGTCTCTGGTGTGCTGCATTCCTGCAGCTAGCAAACTAGAACATCTACAATAAAAATATCTAATTCTTTTTACTATAAATTCTATATGATTGCTCCCAAAGTGATGCCACAATTTAAGTGACATCATGGTTTTATATGTAAATGTTCTCTTGCTTAAAGAATGATAGTGTACATTATTGGCATCTATAAAGCTGAGGAAAGATAATTATCATTTTTTCATTTCTTATTTTCATTTTTGCCAAGTTTCTTTCTTTCAGAGATCTCAATGATATATCATTTTTACTATCTTTAAATGTGAGGCATGAAGCTGTGGGTTGAGAAAGAAAATCTACTTTTCCTTCTTTTAGCCAACAATCCACTGTATTTCATGTCCCTCTTATTCACCAGGAGTGATGAGGTCTGGGAGTTTGACATAAACATCAATATGTCACAGAAAGGAACTGAATAATCCTGATATGATTTATTAAAATGTCTTTCAGGTATAATATAGATATCAATAAGTGAATAAACCATCAGTGTACAGCTTGGTGCTGTTAACAGATTGAACTCCCCTATTTATTATTCAGATCAAGTCTAACAGCACTGCTAGCACTCCCCCAAACCCCTCCAACTCTTTATTAGTCACCTTCTCCACATGGCAACCAATATACTGTCTTTGAACAGCATAGATGAGTTGTACATTAATTTGAAACTTACATAAATAGATTCACATAGTTTTAAATATTTTGTGTCTGAATCTTTTGCTTGTTATATTCATAAGATTCACCTATATTGTTTACCTAGTTATGCTAAATGCTATAATGTAGCCCAATGGGAGAATATATCACATTTTTTAATCCATTTTATGGTTACTGGAAATTTGTGTAATTCCCACAATTGGATGATAAGTATAATGCTATAAAGATAAAAAAACAGGTTTCTGGAGTGATGGGGGAAGGGATGAAGGGGCAAAGAAACATGATAAATGAAGTCAGAAACAGGAATAAACAGGCAAAAAAAGGTAATAAAACATCTAGGTATGTTTTATTATTGAACAAATAAAGAAAATAATAACATATTGATAACAGAAAAATCCATTCTTAGTAGTATAATTATTAATTTTCTGTGAATGCTGGTATTGCAAGAAAAATGTCTAAGATAAGGGCTGCTATAAATATTTTCATTCAGGTTTGTAGTGAACACATATGTTTTTCTGCTGGATATAAACTTAGAAATGGAACCACTTTATTTTTAGATGTAAAGATTTTTTGTTTTAGTAGATACTGTAGTTTGTACCAATTCCTAAACCCAACAGTGCATTAGAGTCTTGTTTCCATTCTACCACCTAGAAATGCCTACTCTAACATTTTCTAATTTTTTTAATTAAAATAATTTCAAATTTACAGGAATGTTACAAAAATATAACAACCCCCTTACAGAGAATTCCAATATACTCTCATCTCACCATATGCTCAGATCAGTAATTTTAACATTTTACCAAATTGGTCATATCACTTGACCTGTTTATCATTTATCTATTCATCCATCTGTCTGATGTATCTATCATTTTTCTGAATAAATGGAGGTACATTGTATATAACATGCTGCTTTGATACTTAATGCTACCATATACAGTTCCTGACAAGAAGGAAATTTGTTATATAACCACCTTCAAAGCACTTGTCCTGTTCATAGAATTAACATTGATATAAAGCTCACAGTCTAAATTTCAATTTCCTCTTATTTCTCAATAAGGTACTTTGAACCTTTCTCCTCCTTTAACAAGCCCTGCCCAGAATCACATATTTCATTTGTCAATGTCTCCTTAATTTCTGTCTTGTTTTCCTTTTACTTGTGGGACCACAGATAAAACAAAAACTTTCCCATTTCAACCACTCCCAAGCATATCATTCACAAGGATTGATCATGTTCACAATGCTGCAGTACCCTAACCACCATCAATTTTTAAAGTTTTCCTATCTTCCCAGCAGAAACACCACAACCATTATATACAAAAGCTCCATTCCCTCTTTATACCGCCCCTGTAAGAGCTTGCATATTCTCAGATATTTTCTTCAAAGTTATCATGGAGCTTAAATTTAAAATCCTAAATCTACCACAATCTCATTTGCTTTGACACCAAATAAATTCCAGTACCATACACAAACCATGTTCTTACAACCATCCATCTCCCCATCTTTACATAGTTGTTGTCATAATTATGTGTTTATACATTAGAAGATCCAAACTATGGATTTATCATAACACATTATGCATTTGCATGTTAGGACCTGTAGGAAATAAAAATAGAAGTCACAAACCAAAAATACAATAGTATTGGAGTTTATATTTTCCCATGTCATTACTCTTATGGACTCTTTATTTCTTCATGCAGATTCACTATACTGTCCATTGTTCTTTTCTTTCTACATACTAAATTAATTTAAATTCTCTTGTAGGGATTGGTCTAGTGGCAATGAACTCCCTCAGTTTTTGTTTGTCTAGGAATATGCATATTCCTTCCTCACTTTTGAAAGACAGTTTTGCCAGATATAAAATTCTTAGTTGGCATTTATTTTTGCTTTGATCACCTTAAATATGTCATCTCAATGCCTACCTGCCTCCAGGTTTTCTGATGAGGAATAAGAAGTTAATCTTATTAACACTACCTTGTACATGACAAGTTGCTTCCCTCTTGCAGTTGTCAGAATTCTCTTTATAGTTTGCATATGACAGTTTGATTCTAATATGGCACAGAACGAGTCTGTCTTCTTTATCCTGTTTGAAGTTTACTGAGCATCTTGGATGTTTATATAAGTATCTTTTGTTAAATTTAGGATGTTTTGAGCCATTATTTCTTCAAATATTCTCTCTGCACATTTCCCTTTCTTCTCCTACCTAGGTTTTCCAGTGTTAATACGGGTACAAATGATGGTGTTCCACAGCTTCCTCAGGCCCTGATCACTTTTTTTCATTCTTTCCTCTTTTTGTTCCTCAGACTGAATGACTTAAATTATTTTATCTTTAAATTCTCTGTTTCTTTCTTCTGCTAGCTCCAATCTGCTGCTCAACTCCTCTGGGGAATTTTTTATTTCTGTTAGTGTAGTCTTCAGCTCTATTTGTCTCCTTTTAATTATTTTCACCATTTTAGTGATATACACTTTGTAATCGTCTATCATTTTCCTGATTTCCTTTAGCTCTCCTCTATGTCTCCTTTAGTTCTTTGAACATATTTAGGAACTTTTTTTAAAAAAGTCTTTGGTATGTTCCAGGGTAGGTACTCTTCACTGACAGTTTCTACGGAATTATAAACTTATCATTTGTATGGGCCATCACATCACGTTTCATTGTATATTTTCTTATCTTTTGTTGAAAGATAGAAACTTTGTTATTTTATTGTACTATTACTGTTATTTAGACTCTCTGTGGTCTGTTCCTTAAGCTTGTAGCTAGCTACTGTTATGGCAGAGCTTTCCTTGAATGCCAGGAAATAACAAAAAAAAAAAAAAAAAAAGGAAAGAAAAACTACCTTTCCCAGTCTTGCAGATTGAACTGTGTGGACACTGTCCTTCAGTGTTTATCCAATCAAGCTAGAGAATAGCTTGAGGACAAAAGCCTAAGGACCTCCCTGGTCCTTTATGTGCATGTTTCTTGTGTTAGGGATGTATATGTGGTTCATCAGAATTCCCCTGTTTACAGGGATATGAATGTCCCCTCTTCCCTAGTAAATGGTTTCCCCATGCCAACAACTTCTTGCCTGAGGCAACCACAACCTGACTGTAGGAATGCTCTGTAAGTTCTCTTCTATACACGGGGAAAGATCTTGGATGGTGAGCCTCTTGACAAGTGTCCTGGTTCAGTCCTTCAGGTCACTGCTAAGCAGATGACAGATACATTCTCCCAATATGTGCAGAAGTGTTCCTCTGCTCCCTCCAGAACTGAGACCAGGGATATGCGCTGGAGCATGGACCAGCTCTGTGCTAGGCTGGTGAACCATGGGGGTGGCCTGCTTGGGCATCGGGAGATACTACCAGTTTTTATTTTTCAGTACTAAGATACAGGAGTTTCCTTAGTCAAGGTTCTTGTAACTTACAGAAACAAGAAAAGGAAATGGACTATAATGATACAGGTATGTCTCCTGGGGCTCACAGAAATGCAGCTCATTCTCAAAAGACTTGAGTAATGGAGATTAGAGAGCTCTCTCTTTTTTTACTTTTTCTCTCATAATAAACCATAGAAGTGGTTTCTAATCTCTGCTCATCTGAAAATAAACATTTTTGTTTTCTCTACAAAAATTATTAGCTTTCTCTACACAATTCTCTACCCACTTAATGGGTGAGACATGGCCACCCCTGCAATATCCTTAATGTTATTGCAGAACAAGCAAATATCTCATATTATGTTCTTTCTCTAGCTCTGGCTATACTGTCAATAAAAGAAGAATACAAGGCAAAACAAACAAAAAAAACAAGAACATCTGACCCAGTCTGAAATTTTTGTGTATGAGAGAAGGAATCTGATTAGGCAAATTTAGGATAACAGCCCACACTGGGTTTAAACAATTATGACCTGGGAACAGGGCCATGGAAACAAACATGACTTCCAGGGCCCATTCCTGTGTGATGTGCAGTTCAAAGTTCTTTGGATCTACTTTCTGGGAGATCTTATATTTTTGTTGTATCTTCCTTTGTCACTTCTGACGTGGGTCTTGGGGATGATGCCTTCCATTGGGCTGCCCCACTCTCCAGACCAATTCCTGCCTTCAGTTGGGGTTGGGCCCCCACGTTTTTAGACCAGGCTCATGTTTTCCTCAGGAGTGCTGCACAACGCTAAAAATTCCAGTGGCCTGTCATCTATGTGCTTCCAGATATTTCTATGAGCCAGTAACCACACCTAGAGTTCTCTTTGAGCAACTTCTTATATATTTTCCTTTGCTTTCTTGCTCCCAATTCCCTCAAATTCTCTTTAATGGCAAAGATCTTGATTTAAATAATATTAATTCCCTTAAGTTCTAAAAATATTTAAATGCTTCACCCTTGATGTGAACTTTGCCCTGAAGTATTTTAATCGACTGATAAATGTCCCTATGTGCACCCCAGGCATTTAGGGAAACTTCGACTCAAAGGCATTTTTAAAAGCATCATTTCAGATTCTGGATCTAAAAGCAATTTGTTTTTTCTTACAAGTTTGTAAGGCTCCAGATTCCTGAATTATCTCTACTCTGTTTCACCTTTACATGCTAACAGGCCATTTCTTTCCTGAACATCTTTCTCTCTCCCTCCCTCCCTCCCCTTTAAAAAACAATAGCATCCACATATAATACTAAGGTTGTATTTTCCAACATCTTTCTTTTCAGCCATAAGTTCGATAGGCCAATGATCTGCCTTCCAAGTAATCACAAGCCACAAGCAACACCCTTAGCAAATATTTTGCCTTCTTTCCAACCTCCTATATTTGTTTCCTTGCTGCCCACCACCTGACTGTTACAACAATATTTTATGTTTTAGTTTTAGCAGCAGTGCACTACTGGTGCAAATTTTTATATTGGTCAACATAGATATTTCTACATTGCAATAAAAAAATTACCTTTGCAATCACAGTGGTCTTAATACAATAAAGGTTATTCCTGTTCACACCAGATTTGAGGTGTTAGATGAGTCTCCAGTGCACTTGCTCTGTATGAGGTGACTCAGGTATTGACATGGTATCCTTCCTTGGATCTGCCTCTCAACTCCTGTCTTCATAGATTGGCTGATATGAGTGCAGGATTACATGGAAAATTCAAACCTGTTTGTTGAAGGTTCACCAAGAAGTTAGACACATCACTTCTGCTCAAATTCATTGTTCAGAATTGGTCTTACAAGGTACTTAGCTACAAAGAGACTGAAAATTTAAGCATAAATTAATAGCTGATGAGCAATAAATGTCTCTTCCACAGACAATGGAGAGCTGGTGTGGAGATAGTAGAGCTTAAAGATCAAAGTCACATGCATAATGGACTCAGTGCAGGAAGGACATATGTGCTGGAGAGTTGCCAACCTGCACCAGAACATGCATGTTTAAAAAACAATATTCTGTTGAATTAACCTACCACTTTTAAGATGCCTTCTCTTTCAGTTTGATAAAGCTGCCAGAATGCAACATACCAGAAATGGGTTGGATTTTACAGTGGGAATTAATTTGCCTACAAATTTTCACTTTCAAGGCCATGAAAATATCCCAACTAAGGCATCAATAGGATACTTTTTCTGAAAAAAGGCCACCAACAGTTGGGACACCTCTGTCACATGGGAAAATACATGGCTGGTTTCTGCTGGTCCTTCTCTCCTGGGTTCCATTGCTTTCCGTTTCTGGCTTCAGTGGCTTCCTCTCTCAGCTCTTATGGGGGCTGTTTTTCTGTAAGATCTCTTAATTTCATATCTCTTTAAGGACTCCAGTAACAGGATTAAGACCCACTTTGAATGGGCTAGATCACATCTCAACAGAAATAATCTAAAAGGTCCCACCCACAATAGGTCTACATCCACAGAAATGGATTAAAACAATCACTTTTGGGGGGTACATAACAGCTTCAAACTAACACATCTTTTTGATTCAGCACTTATTCCATTCTTACAATTCCTTAACTGTTTTTGGAACTTTGAGAAATGTTTCTGTCAATTATTGTTGGTTGCTCTAAATTTCTGTGGGGGAATGGAACCTTGGAGCCTCTCACTCTGCCATCTTGACTGGGGAGGAGAACTGCCTTTTAAATGTTAATCTGTGGGTTAGTGACACTGTGCTTTTATTTTTCACTTTTCTTGTGCCTAAGGGCATAGCATTTTTTCATATGTTTATTGGCCATTTCCTGTCTTGCAAAATTCCTGTTGAAGTCTTTGGCCCATTTTTTTGTGCATTTTCTTTGATTTCTAGGGATTATTTTTATATTTCAGATATGATTACTTTGTTAGATGTAAACCAGCATGTATTTGCTCTCCTCCCTGTTCATCCCTGTTAAACTCCCAATGCCCTCTCATACTATTTCCTCCACTTCTCATTTCTTTCTAAGCATTGGACTCTATGTTTCCTGAACATAGTAGAAATATTTCTATCTCTGAGATCCTTACTATCTGTGATTTGTAACTACAAAATTCTATGCAGAGATTCACAAAACTCCCTCCATTACTTTATTCATACATTCATGCCATTGTCACCTTCTTTGTGAGCCTTCCCTGGTCTCCCTATTTGGTCTTGCAATGTCCCTTGCACTTCCTACCTGCTGTCCCTCTCCATTGCTTTTTTATTTTTAAACATTGTATTAGAGAAAACTTGAAATATACACAAAATTAGAAACATGGTATAGGTATTTCCAACAAGATGGCAGAATAGGAGAGGCTGAATTTACCTTTACCCTGGCTCCAAGCAACAGTGAGAAAGGACTGAAAATGCCCGAATAGCAGTTCTGGGGTATAAGTGATGAGAGAGGGAGACCCTGAATGAAAAAGTGGAGATATTGGAACAGAGAGAACAGGGTGAGTGAGCTTTGCCATGATTTCAACCTAGACCAGTGGTTGTCTAGGGAGATTTTCCCTCACAGCTCTGCAAGCTGGCAGTTCCCAGGTGGGGAGGGGGAGTTGGAAGCTAACAGGCTTGCTTTCTTTGCACATAAAGACCAATTAGCCAGGGTACAGTGTCTACTCCCCACCCGAGACTAGATGCTACAGGTATGTGGTTTATTTTGGCAGAGATTACAGGGCCTTCCAGCATGGAAAAGGGAGAAATGGAGAGTGTCACCTGTCTGACAACTATCTAGAGAGAGAGAATTGTTTTGGGTTATGATATCGCTCCCCTCCCCCCATGGAGGCCAGTAGACTTCAGGTGTTCACAAAGAGATGAGGCTGATAAACCCAGCCAAACTGTGCACCATGACCACCCAACAGACATTTCTGGATTTGTTGTGGGTAAGGGAGGTGAAAATACTCAGTACCACAGCTCAGGATCAGTTTGTAGGCCACCAGAACCATCATCCATGCAAACAGTGGGTCCTGGCTGGAATTACATTATATTTCTAATTAATTTAGCCAGCACCTGTAGCTGGGACAGGTGAGCTTGAGGGGAAGAGGTAGCTCAAGAGTGCCATCTGTAGGAATGAAGTAGACAGTGCAGTTTGGCAAACTGTCTATCTGCCTAGCTCTCAATTGAGCTTTAAGGAGAATTGCAATCCCCACATAAGATATAGGACTTGGTTTGTGGAGGAAGGACAGACAAACTAAGACCAAAAGAGGACTTTAAATGCAAATCTAAGTGCAAAACCATAGATGCAGAAGGAAGTTAACTTACAAAATAACCTTAAGATATTTAGATTCCCTATATGCAACAGAAAATCATAAAGCACATTAAATAACTAGAGAGGATAAAGAATTTGGAACAACTAATCAAGGATATTCATAATGACATAAAATATATTAAATATACTGGAAGAGCATAAAGAAGAATTGAAAGAAAAATAGAAAAATAGCATATCTCAGAGAAATGAAAGATACCTTGACAAAATTAAATTTATACCAGGGACACATAACAGCATATTTGAAGAGACAGAAGAGAGAATAAGTGAATTGGAAGATAGGAAATTAAAGTTGAATACACAAAAGAGGAAATGGCAAGAAAGATGGAAAAAGTGGAACTAGATCTCAGGAAAATGATAGATAACAAGAAGCCCACAAACATATGAATTATTATGTCCCAGAAGGAGAAAAGAGCAAAGGGATAGGAAGGCTAGTTGAAGAGATAATGAAGGAAAAGTTCTTAACTATTATAAAAGATATATAAATCAAAGAATTTCCCAACTCTTATAAAAATATGCAAATCAAAGAACTCCAATGAATCACAAATAGAATGAATCCAAATAGGCTTACCCTAAGACAATACTGATCAGAACATCAAATATTGAAGAGCAGCAAAAAGTCATGAAAGCAGCAAGGGAAAAGCAATTCAATCCCTATAAGTGAAACTCTAAGTACATAAGACTGAGCTCAGACTACTCAATACCCATCATGAACACAAGGAGGCAGTGATTAGAAGTTAGATTTCAAGAGGCAGAAGAAATGATTAGTGAACTGGAGGACAGGATATCTGAAATCTGACAAGCAAAAGTAAATAAAGGGAAAATAATGGAAAAATATGAGCAGGGACTCAAGGAACTGAATGAATATATGTGTTGTGGGCATCCCAGAATGAGAAGAGAAGAAAAAAAGAGGAGAAAGACTAATGGAGGAAATTATTACTGAAAATTTCACATCTCTTATGAGAGATGTAAAATTACAGATCCAAGAAGTGCAGCATACCCCAAACATGATAGATCCAAATATACATACTCCAAGACACTTACTAATCAGAATGTCAGATGTCAAAGAGAAAGAGAATTTTGAAAGCAGCAAGAGAAAAGCAATCCATCACATACAAGGGAAGCCCAATAAGACTGTGTGTAGAATTTTCAGCAGAAACCATGGAGACAAGAAGACAGTGGTATAATATATTTCAGGTTCAAGAAGAGAAAAACTGCCAACCAAGAATTCTATATCCACCAAAACTGTTCTTCAAAAAATGAGAGGGAAATTAAAACACTTTCAGACGAAGAATAACTGAGAGATTTGTGAAAGAGACTGGTATTTTAGCAAGAAATACTAAAGGGAGCACTAGAGGCAGATAGGAAAATACAGGTGAGAGGTGTGCAGAAGAGTATAGAAATGAAGACTGTCAGTAAAGGTAAAAAGAGAAAAAAAATTAGATATGACATATAAAATCCAAAATGCAAGATAGTAGAAGAAAGTACTGCCCTTACAGTAATAACACTAAGTGTTAATGGATTAAACTCCCCAATCAAAAGACATGGATTGGCAGAATGGATTAAAAAACAGGACCAATCTATATGCTGTCCACAGGAGATGCAGTTTAGACCCAAGGACAAACAGAAGTTGAAAGTGAAAGGTTGAGAAAATATATTTCATGCAAACAACAATCAGAAAAGAGCAGAAGTAGCTATACTGATATCCAACAAATTA
>PVIY010062208.1:0-10964 GCA_004026745.1 Myrmecophaga tridactyla | reverse complement strand
GATTTTTTTCATTCAATTATTTGCTGAATACCAATGTGTGTCAGGGAGCGATGGCACCCCACCTCTAGTCAGTATTCTCTATCAAGCCTGCCAGGGATGCTCACAGCTCATATCAAATTTCAGAGCTAAACACAGCTTCACACATCACAGCCATTCTCTAGCAGGCTGTCCAGGGCCCACATAGCTCTACCCTGGATTTGTGAGCAGATAGATAATGCGCACTCACTGTTAGAAAATGAAACCATGTGTTATTTAAGTTCCCTTTCACTTAATGTATCAAACTAACATGCTGAGGTGTTTTCTGCATCACAAGGGACCATTTGGTAGACTCTTGCATGGAGTAAGCATTTAATGTTTACTGAATGAATCTATAATAAAGTTGAATTGCCAAACACTTAAGTAAACAGAGCTTATTAGAGGGAAGGCTGCATGGTGTCGGTGGGGAGAAATCACGCCTCACTAATCTCCTTGAGTTCTTTGAGCAGATAAATAAGCATATGGATAAGGGGGGACCACAGAACCCAATTTAATTTGACTTTCAAAAATCTGTGAGAAAGTCTCACTCTAAAGGCTGTTTTTAAAAAAATTGAGTCACTAAGGGTTGTTCTATCATGAATATGGAATTGGCTTAAAGGCCATAAACAAAGCTGAAGATAAATAGAAACATTCCCAGGTGGAAAATTATAAACATTGGGGTTTCCTAGAGATCTAATCTATGATGGGCTTTTTACAGGTTTGTGAATCACCTAGAACAGGATGTACACATTGACTCTCCAGGTTCAAGGTAATACCTACTTCTTCTGGGGAGAATGTCAGGTTGATGGAGATTCAATTCAATTTGAACAAGTATATTTTGGAAGCCAAATACTCATTATGTGTTTGGACCCATGGTGTAAAAAAAAGTGCAAGATAAGAGTTCTTGGCATTTAACTTCATTTAACTGTTACTAATAGAAGGTAAAATGGGATCCATTGCCAAAATGAGTAATGCAGATGATAAGTGCTTTAAGAATTCAGAGGAGAGGAGAAGTAAATGTGGATTGAAGTAGGGACAGCTTCAAGGAGGAAGCAGAATTTGAGAAGAGACTTGAAGAATAGCTCTACCTTGAACAGGTATGACAGAAGTGGAAAGCCTTCTTGTTAATAGCAGTTAATGCATGTTGAGTGTTTGTTTTGCCTGCCATGTCCTGTGCTAAGGCAGGGTTTATATGAACTATCTCAATCTTATAACAGGCTGGTAAGGGAGATCTTATCCCCATTTTCCAGAGGAGAAATAAAATGATTCAAAAAGTTAATTTGCTCAAGCTCACATTGCTAATAAATGCAAGAGATACTGTTATGCTGCCTCCAATTCTAGGTAGGAGTGCCAGTATGAGCAAAGGCTGGGGACAAGGATTTCCAGAGCATTTTTGAGAGAGAATGGGAAGGCTGGTCTAGTTGGAGCAACATTTTGTTTTGGAGAGCAGAAAGACATTAGGTTGGCATATATGGTATTCATCTACATTAGAAAGGCCCTTAATTAAATCTTGTCTGGGGAACTTGAACTTTATCCTCAGGGCACTGTGTTGAGTGGAAGAAGAAGGAAATTGGAACCATACTCTAGATTGGGGCCCTGGACCTAGAGACCTTAGTCTGGGAAGTGGAAGAAATTAGGAAGGGCAGACAATGATTTGGAGGAGAAATCGAAACTGAGAGCAGCTTTATTTTGTCCCCTCTGCCTAAATGTGTGCTTTGAGGAGATCCACCTCTCACACACTAATCAGATGCAGCCCTGATCCTGGAGAGGTCTCAGGGTCTCATGCCCTAGCTGACATCCTTGATGTCATGTGAATCAATATAGAGGTACACAGGGCAGTGCAAAGGTAGTTCAAGTGGTAGAATTCTTGCCTGCCATGCAGGAGACCTGTGTTCGATTTCCACCCCAAACAAATGGTGCTGCAATAGCGAGATGGTCACATGGAAAAAACAATGAACTGTGACTCACCATGCAATACAAAATATATACAGATAGATATAGATAGATAGATAGATAGATAGATAGATAGATAGATAGATAGATAGATAGACAGACAGACAGACAGGCAGAGGAACCCAGCCACAACATCCCATCTCACTGGTCAGGAACTAGGACAGGCTCTCGGAGTGCCTTCCCTGCCCAGTTGGATGCAACTTTGGTGGCCTGGGTCTTTAGACCTACTTGTTTCCTCTGCCTCATTAATCAACACTCCTTGAAAAGTCTGAATGATCAACAATCTATGACCATGACTATGTTTAATCATTAGACTCAAGTCTCTAAGATCCCAGTGCCACAGAAGGCCTTCAGGGGACTTTGAGGAGGGGCAGCAACTCAATGTTTGGGGAAGTTAATCTAGAGGTGGCAGTTAGACATCTGCGATTCCTTCAGCCATGCTGAGGTGGTGGACTTGGCAGCCCAATCACCTCCCTCGAGCTCACTAGTGTCTGGATTTGGGCATGATGCTCTGGGGCACTAAGATGAGCATGTTTTGGATGCATAATCAATTTCTCAACTAAACTTTGAAACTCAAAACTGTCACCTGCTGTCTTAGTAGTGGCAGGAAAAATAGCCCTGGCTTTAAGCTGGGAGATGGCATGTGAGGCCTGCTTGTGCACATCTTAGCCATGTGCCTGTGTTGTCACTTGACCTATCTGAGCCTTAGTTTCCTTGCCTGTAAAACAGAGATGATAATTGTATCAATCTCATAAAATTTTTGTGAATTTTAATGAAAAAACTGTCTGGATGGCTCAACCATACAGAATGCAAGAGGACCACTGCTAATTTCTTAAGTCCCAGCCTCAGGCATTTCATATCCAATAAGCCTTCCCTCTACCCATCTGGAATGCCCCTGTGTCTTTCACTGCAGTAGCACTCACCACACTACTGGACTGGCCTTTGTACTTGTTTGCTTCCTTTACTAACCTGTGAGCTCCTTGAAGGCAAGGCTGTGTCTTCTATCTCTTTATAACCAGCACCTACACAGTGTCTGGAATATGGCAGGTATGCAAAAAGTTGGCCAAATAACCAACAACAGAAAGAATACATTACCTCTTAACCCTATAAGAAAGAGAAATGGGTTTAATTGGAGTCCCCCAAATTGTTGGCATATAGTGATTATCACAGTCTTTCCTGAATTCTCAGAAGATCCTGTTTATTAATTTACTTTGGACTTTTTTTCAAGAATCAATGTAAGGTTTATTGGTTCTCTTTCTAGAATTTCTATTTTCCCATTTTTGGAAAATATGGACAATATTGGTCTCTGCTATTTTATGTCACCTCTCCCATTCTTTGGGATTTCTTATCAAAGTTAAAAAGTGGGTGTATTAGTTTGTTAAGCTGCCAGAATGCAGTATACCACAAATGGAATGGATTTTTTTTTAAGTATTTAATAAGTTGCAAGTTTACAAATTTAAGCCTAAAAACTGTCC
Organism: Myrmecophaga tridactyla; assembly: GCA_004026745.1. Classification (NCBI taxonomy): domain Eukaryota; kingdom Metazoa; phylum Chordata; class Mammalia; order Pilosa; family Myrmecophagidae; genus Myrmecophaga; species Myrmecophaga tridactyla. The sequence continues at coordinate 7,521 of PVIY010062208.1, read as the reverse complement.
AAACTAAGGCATCCAGGGAAAGATACTTTAATTCAAGAAAGGCTGATGGGTCTGGAACACCTCTATCGGCTGGGTAACCACGTGGCTGGCATCTGCTAGTCTCTTGCTCTTAGGCTCTATTACTTTCAGCCTCTGTTCCTGTAGGGGTTCCTCACTTTACTCCTCTGGGGCTGGCTTTGATCTCTTGGCTTCCCTTGGCTCTCCCCAGGTTCTGGCTTGTTTAACACCTCATGGGAAACCACACGGCACTGTCTGCTGGGCTCCAAGCATCTCCATACAAATCCGTGTCTCTGTTCTCCAAGTGTCAGCATCTATGTCAGCTCTGCTCTCTCCAAAATGTTTCCTCTTTTAAAGGACTCCAGGAAACTAATCAAGAACCACCTGGGTAAGTAGAGTCACATCTCAAATCAAAAGATCACACCCACAGAGCAAATGTTAAAACAAATTGAGTAGATTGAAATACTAGTGATCAATGAAAGGGAGTGGTAAGGGGTATAGGAAAAAAATAGGGGGACCAGAGGTAAAATATATTGGGTAGATGGAAATACTAGTCATCAATGAGAGGGAAGGGTAAGGGGTATGGTATGTATGAGTTTTTTCTTTTTCTTTTTATTTCCTTTTCTGGAGTGATGCAAATGTTCTAAAATATGATCATGATGATAAATATACTACTATGTGATGATATTGTGAGTCACTGATTGTACACCATGTATGGAATGTTTGTATGTTAAGAATGTTTGTGTTTGCATGTTGTTTAGGCTTGTCAATTTAAAAAAATTGCATTAAATTAAATTTTAAAAAAAGATCACCATTAGGTGCATCACATCTCCGCAGAGATAATCTAATCAAAACTTTCCACCTACAATATTGGGTCAAGATTAAAAGAAACAGCTGCCCCCACAAGATTGAATTCGGATTAAAACATGGCTTTTCTGGGGAACATAATAATTTCAAACTGGTACAGTAGGGTTTTCTTTTCTGAAAAAGATGGGGTATGTACATTCCTTTAGTGGATTGGAAATTTGAACTAATATAAAAAAGTCCTCTTACATGATACCCCCTCCTACTTGGAGACAAAAATTCCCCTAATGTTTGTTTTCCCTTCCAAGCCTTAATACTTTTGTACTCTCTGGAAAAGATGAAAGCACAAGAGGCTTGAAGTTTTGCTTTCCCACTGATATTTATTAACCTTACTCTGTCTTCCTCAGCCGTTTGGCCTTTGCCCTCTGGATTCCTCTAGCTTTGAACACAGCTTAGAAAACCCTCCTGGTTTTAGCATTTTTATTAGCCTCAACTTCTCTTGAGCTTTTAGTTTTCTGGAAGCATTTCTTAGATGTAAATGGCATTCTTTTGTGCCAATCCTTACATTTCTTTTGAAAACCCGAGTTCATTGGGGAGCTCAGTTTTTAGTTGAATTCATCTAAACTAGGTAAAAAAGGAGACACAATTGCAGACTTTTAGATCTGACTTGCAGTTGTTGTATTTTAGAAGGACGCCCCATCTCATCCATCCATATGCAGAAAGACAACTACGTACCATTCTGTTGGTAAAGTTACTGAAGTTGTCAACCAACACCTGTTTGATCATGTCTGGCTCAGAAATCACAATAAACATCCGACGACCAAGATAGTACCTAGGAAGAATGAAATAATTTTAAAATTGTGTTTTATTTATTTGCCCATTTCTTCTTTCCAAAAAAAAAATTCACAGTCGCTTTTAATGAAGGGTAAAGGATGAATAGGAAGTAAAAATGTGGAGAAGATGATATGCTGAACCTAAGAAGCAGTATGACTGTGATGATCTAACATCAATTTTAATTCCATAGATGTTTACGGAATCCCAACTTCTATCAGTCCCTGGAGACTCTGAGATGAACAATCTTTGCCTCCAAGTAGCTCCCTGCCTGCTAGGAAATACAAACCTAAAAATGTAAATGCAATCATAAGGGGCTCATAAGATCCACTAGTAAAACAAAAAAAGGAATAGATTAAATCTACTAGAGGCTGGGAAAGGGGCTAGATTGAACCTGCTGGGGATTTGGGGGAAGGGCTGAACATCTAGTTGCCACAACTGTACACAAAAGGAGCTCAACAGACATTTAGGATGTTAATGGAGGAATAGAAGAAAGGATCAACCAGTCACCAGGTGGCAGTGAACTCTAACTGGAGGCAGTACTTAAGTACATGTTTTATTTTATTTATTTTACTTATTAAAATACTGAGAGTACAAAAGTCCAGTCATAGCCTTCAAGGATCTCAGTCTGATAGGGGTGACAATTAGGGAATCAGCGTACAATATGATGCTCTTGCAGTCATGGATGATATTGGAGTCACACCCAACTCAGCACTGGTAGAAGAGAAGACAAAGGCTTCCTAGAGGGGGCTATTCCCAAACTGAGTCCTGAGAGATGAGCAGGATTTAGTGCAGAAAGCTGGGCAGCAAAGGGAGGTGAGGGTGTACCAGGCAGAAGAACCAGCATGTGTAACTGTCCAGTAATGGGGGCTGAATTATGTCTTCCACAAAAGGCATGTTCAGTCTCAACCCCTGGTCCTGTGAGCATGAATCTATTTATTTATAAGACCTTTGAAGATGTTATTAGTTAAGGTGTTCCCAAACTGTATGAAGATGGACCTTAATCCAATATCTGAAATCATTATAAGCAAAAGAAATTGGGCACAGAGAGAGAAGCCACAGGAAGCAGCCAGAAGCTGAAAGTCAAGGGAACTGTAAAGAGAAAGAAGTTATGTGCATTGCCATGTGACAGAAAAGCCAAGGAATCCCAAAGATTTCTGGCCAGCCAGAAGATGCTGAACTCAGGAGGAAGCAAGCCTTCTAGCCTCTGAAACCATGAGCCAATAAATTCCTGTTGTTAAGCCAACCCATTGTATAGTATTTGCTATAGCAGCTGGGAAACTAAACCACACAGAAACAAGCCTGTTTGGGGAAACTACAGGAGCTTGACTATGAAAAACATGCAAAGCAAACCAGAGTGATGACAAATGAGTCCACTGCATAATGTTAAGTTTTAGTGTATGAAATTATATTTTCAGGGATGTAATTTGATCACCAGTGTATCTAGCTCAGGGATAGGTTTTAAAGGGTAAAGTCACAAGTTGTAAAAGCAGCCAAGTTTACTGTAGTATTCTTAGTTACTCAGAATTTTTCATAAGTCAAAAATGGATTTAAGTTTTTAACTCTTTCTCTTTCTCAGTGAGTAGGGAAAAAATGAAAAATAAATCGCCTGGCATATTTTAGGTATTCAGAAAATGTTAATCTGAATGATTATATTTTCTAAAACTCTTGGGGATATCTTCGGGACATAGGAATTTAACAGATATGACACAAAGGAAGGATAATAAGTAGGTTTTTTTTTTTTTACCAATTTTAACCAAGAAGACCTAAAATAACCCAACAAGGCATAAACAAATACCTCTAAAAACGTATGGGCACACACACAAAAAAGTATAGGAAGTGCCATGGAATCCTTTGAGAATCTCGTGAAAACTGGGCACTCTCCTAAGAAAAATAAACATCCACAACATTTTGTACACAATTTGAGGGGTTCTTGGATCTCTAAACCTCACCTAAGTAATGCTTCTCAAACTTAAAATGTGCTTAAAAGTCACCTGGGTTCAAAGAAATAGTGGCTGAAAATTTCTCCCATTTGACAAAAGACACAAATTTACAGATTCAAGAAGTTAAGTAATCCCAAAGAGGATAAACCCAAAGAAATCCATGCCAAGACACATCATGATTAAACTTCTGAAAACTAAAGATAAAGGGAAAACATTTTAAAAGCAGCCAGAGAGAAATGATATATATTATCTAAGGGAGCACCAATACAAAGGATGGCAGATTTCTCATTGGAAATCATGGAAGCCAGAAGGAATTGGCACATATTTCAAGTACTGAAAGAAAAGAACTGTCAAACACAAATCATATATCTGGTGAAAATATCCTTCAGGAAAGAAAAGGAAATAAATCTGATCCACCGTAGCATCTGGCTAAGGAAGAGAAATGATGTGATCCTATTGATTGATGCAGATCCTATTAAAAATGCATATGAAAAATTCAACACTCATTTATGATTTCCAAAAACCTCTCAACAAACTAGGAATAGTGAGGAACTTCCTTAACTTGATAAAGAACATCTGCAAAAACCCTACAACTACCATTTTACTTAATGATGAAAAACAATGCATTTCCCCTAAGTTTGAGAACAAGGCAAGGCTGTTTTCTCACTACTATACCCAACATACTACTAGAAGATCCAGTAGGTGCAAGAAAAATAAATAAAAGTATATAAATTGGAAGGGAATAAATTAATCTGTTCCTATTTGCAGATGTCAGGATTATCTATGTATAAAATTCCAAGGAATAAAAAAAATTATAGAACAAATATGTGAGTTCAGCAAGGTTGCAGGATTCAAGATTGGCACACACAAAATCAACTGCATTTCTATATGCTAATAATGAACATGTGGGAGCCAAAATTAAAACAAAATACCATTTACAGTTGCTCCAAAGAAAATGAAACACTTACATTATAATCTAACAAAACGTATAGGATTTGTATGCCAAATTTTACAAAATGCTGATGAAAGAAATCAAAGAAGACTTAAATAAATGGGGAGACATATTATGTTCATGAATCACAAGACTCCTATAATAAAGACATCAATTTTTCCAAAACTAATCTATAGGTTTAAGGCAATTCTTATCAAAATCCCTATGAGGCTTTTTGTAGACATATACAACCTTATTTTAAAGTTTTCATGGAAAGAAAAAGAACTTTAGAACAACTGAAACAGCTTTAAAAAGAATTTAAAAATCAGAAGAATCAGCCTACCCAATTTAAAATTTATATAGTTAGAATAGTCAGGATTGTGTGGTATGGGTGGAGGAGGGAAGGCACATAGATCAATAAAATAGACTTAAAAACCCAGAAATATACCCACACAAATATGTTCAACTGGTTTTGATAAGGTACAAAAGCAAATCAATAGAGGAAGGACAGCCTTTTCAATAAATAGTGCTGAAAGAATTGTACATATATAGGGAAAAAAATGAACCTCACATCTTATACAAAAGTTAGCCTAAAATGGATCATGGGCTTTTATGGAAAACATGAATCTGAAAATTTCGAAAAAAATGTAAGAGAAAATCTTTGGGATCTGAAGTTAGGCAATGAGTTCTCAGACTTGATAACAAAAGCACAATTCATAAAAGGCAAAAATTAATAAATTGGAATTCATCAATATGAAAACCTTCTGATTTTCAAACTACTTTGTTAAGAAGATGAAAAGACATGCTACAAACTTAGAGAAAATATTTGCAAACCACTCATCTGACAAAGGACTTACATTTAGTTTGTACAAAGAGCTCTGAAAAATCAGCAGGAAAAAAATAAACTGATTAGAAAATAAGCAGAATACATGAACAAACATTTCATTGAAGAGGATATAAAGGTGGAAAGTAAGCACATGAAAAGATGTTCAACATTATTAGCCAATAGGGAAATGCAAATTAAAACCACAATGAGAGAGCAATATACACCTATCAGAATGGCTACAATTAAAAAAAAATAATGATAACATCTAATGCTAGTGAGGATGTGGAGAAACTAGATCACTCAAACTTTACTGGAGTGAATATAAAATGATACAGCCACTTTGGAAGATAGTTTGGCATACTCTTAGAAAACTAAACTTACCATATCCTCGGCAATTATACTTGAGCATTTATCCCAGAGAAATAAGAACTTAGGTTCACACAAAAATATGTACACAGATATTCACAACAGCTCTATTTGTTATAACTGAAATCTGAAAACAATTCAAATGTTCTTCAATAGGTGGATTGTTAAACTGTGGTATATCCAAACCATGGAAAACTATGCAACAATGGGGAAAAAAATGAATGAATTATAAACACAACCATGTGGGTGAATCTCAAGGGAACTACGATGAGTGAAAAAAAAATCTCAAAAGGTTATATACTTTATGATTCCATTTATATTACATTCTTGAAATGACAAAATTATAGAGATGGGGAACAGATTAGTGGTTACCAGGGATTAGAGATGGAGGCAGTGATAGGTGGGTGTTGGCTATAGGGGGAGAGCACAAGTAAACCTTATTGTGATAGAATAGTTCCATATCTTGGCGTGATGGGGCTTACACAAATCTATACATGTGATAAAACTGCATATAACTATATCTGTGCCTGCACACACAGGTGAGTGCACATGAAGCCAGCAAAACTCGTTGATTGTACCTATGTCAATTTCCTGGTTGTGAAATTTCCATGGTCATGCATAAAATTCCCATTGGGGGAAACTGGGTGAAGGGTACACAGGATCTCCGTGCACTTTTTTTTTTTAATTGAAAATTCCTGTGACTGTATAATTCTTTCTTTTTTTTTTTTAAAATTTGCATATGGGCAGGAGGCACCAGGGATCGAACTCCAGACCTCCAGCACGGCAGGTCGGAGCTCTGCCTGCTGAGCCACGGCAGCCGCCCTGTATAATTATTTCAAACTAAAAAGTTTTTAATATATCACCTTCGGAGCTTAATAAATTTCAGAGTCACAGTCCTACTTCCTCCCAAGTTTGATCCAGTACGTCTGGGTAGGGCCCAGGAATCTGCATTTTAACAGATTCTCCAGATTCTGAAGCAAGACTAGTTTCACACTCTGAGAAACACTGTTCAGGGGCAGTGGTTTTTAGTCTCAGTGGCTGGTCAAAATCACCTGTGGAGCATTCAGAAAATAATGGTGCCTGGCTCCACCCAGACTTGTTGGACTAGAATCTCTTGGGTGGAACCTTTCATTTTAACAGGCTCCCCAAGGGATTGTGATGGACTAGGAATAACGAAGTAGGGGACCCGCAAACTCCAAGTTAAAAACACTGCTCTGTATTTAACCAAAGGTTCATGCCCATTTTCATTTCTCTAAATTCTTAGATCTAAAAGGAAAGTGTTTACACTGGAGCTTATACATATTTTGGTAACATATTTGTACTGATTCAGTTATTATCAAAATAATTTTATGTATCATCTGGATTTTTAAAAAACAAAATAATACTTCTATATTCAAATGAAAGTTGTTTTTCCAAGTTGTCACCTTGGGAGTCTTTGTTCTTTTTTCCTAGTAATATTGCTAATGCTAAAAACAGTTTTGCAACAATTCGTTTAGAATTGCTTCATAGCTGGTATATGAATCTCAGGAGAAACTGGCCCCATTTTACATGTAAATTGTGTAATCTTATGAATTTATATTTATAAATATGTTCTTCTGTAGTTTGAGGAGCTCCTGGGAATATCTTGAACGAGAATAATTTTAGTGAAATATGAATTAAGCAATCTTTTGGATGCCTGGAATGGGTCCACTGTTTTTTGTCTGTCCAGCAGTCCTTAAGGAAGCAACTCTTCCCCTATTCTGTACACTTCTGGAGGAGCTGTCCATTATAAAGTCCTGCCCTTCAGGTCCCAGGGATGGCATACAATTTGGCATGACCGGTCA